>BLKM01000971.1:0-294801 GCA_013340265.1 Coptotermes formosanus
TCAGCAGTCACATTTACGGCAAGCATTGTGTCGCAAGTTTTGTGCTTGTGTAATGGGAAGAATATCATCAGAATTCTAGACCGCGTGTCTGTATTAGACAAAGAGCATGGTGGCTCGCAGATTACTTATTGCAGATTGTATAAAGTGTTCATCATTCTCATAATCTGCAGCGTAATTTCCTTACTTGTACCTAATATAATAGGTTTTGCGAATCTGAACACAGATTCCGTCTATGGTTTGGAAATCGTCTATTTATCGACAGGATATTTTATTTGTGATGCCGTGCTTTTCTTATCAGATACACAATTTATTCATTTTGCTCTTCTCTTAAAATACCGTTTTTCTGTTCTCAATGACACTGTTATCAATTTCACAGTCCCATCGCTTTACAGAAATCCTCGAAATCACACGATTTATCCACCATCCTTTGACCGCGATATGAGCCCCAGTTCTTCAGCTTTCTCCAGTTCCGTCACAGTGTTAAAATCCATACTGATAAATGTGTACCGACACCACAATGCGCTGTGTGACATCTCTGAGTGTGTGAACGGAACATACGGTGTTCAGATTCTTCAGAGTGTGATGGTAACCTGTATTGGAGTTCTATTTTGGGTATACTCTTTGAGCACAGAATTTTCACACCCTGATTTCATAAAGTATTATTCCTCAAATAAAATGTTTATGATATCCATATTTATTTGGGTGCTTGCGTTCTCGGCGAAAATTGTGCTGCTGTTGGTGGTGTGTAACTGCGCATCGCGTGAGGTGAGTTGGCTACACTCGTGTTGATTCCGTGTGTTTGCTTGTTAATACTCATACATCAAAATACCGTTGCATATTCTGGAACTGGTGGAAAAATTGCTAACATTCGTAAAATGTAAGGAACGTTCTCTCAAATTGCTTGTAGTAAATAAATAAAATAAAATAAATTTGTTAACTTCAGTGGGACCTCAGCCGTTTTAAATAAAGCAATGTACTTTCCTGGGGCCTTAACCGTTTTAGTCTACTGGCATGCAACCTGCACATATTAAGTAAGGAAAGGGGTCTACTGCCGTTGGACATAAAGCGTATTAAGTAAATTATTCTGCTGATTTTCGGCGATGCTAATTTCTATTCCTGACTGACATTTGCAACCGTTTCTGCGCTCAGAACAAGGCACTTGACTCTCCTGAATCTCAGAGTTCGTGAACCCAGGGTAACGCTTGTACTGGGTGTGCAACGTGTCGCTTGCAGGCAGCCTTCACTTTTACCTCGTTACTTCTATTTTTGGGGGGAACCAGGAACTTACGCAGAGATCTGGAACGTCTTCGACTTTTCCCGAGAACAAAATAGCGTCTTTTAGCTTTTCAGTTGGAAGGAATTGAATTTCACGTACAGATTTACCTATAATAAAACAAAATTCCAGGATAGTCCTTCAAAATTTCAGCTTGTCTGCATTGCCGTGGGGTGCATTTACTTATTGCATGCGTTAGAAGTGTGCTTGAAGCGCGCGTATAGAAGATGTAAATCACGAAGCCTGGGGAAATGTTGATTACTCCATTATCCAGAGGAATGACGTTTTTCATGCGTGTTGGTGACACTTGATGGTTGAAAATAATAACAGTATTTGTTTTTATAATAAACAGTTGTGTTTAAATATTGGCACTTCATGTATGAAAACACTATGTATGAAAAAACTTTGTCCTCTGTTAAAATTGTTTAACTGCTATTTTGTTATGCGAAAATATAAAAGATATTTATCAATTACGTAGTTATTGGTAATTAATTTAATATGAGCATGTTTAGGGATAATTTTGTGTTATTCTATGTTTATAGTTGAAAAGATTAGGAAAAAAAAAAGATCTTGCTTGATGTGGAGAGAAAGGGAGAACAAAGCAGAGAATTAACCCGTTAATGTTGTACTAAATAGCAATAATATGTTAGTCATAAAGAAGTGACAGTTTTACACATTGCAGTGTATGTGTTTCAGGCTAACAGGACTGCAGATTTGGTACACAAACTGATGAATGTCTCTGATGATGCGACCTTAAAAGAAGAGGTAATGGCACGAACGGTGGAAATAATACACATTTACGGTGTTATTGATAACAGTAGTGTGGGGCTGTTTGTATGTCAACTGTTGGTACAAGAACAAGTTCCATTGGAGCAATAAAGTACGTAGCTTCTTTATCGGCATGAACCGTGTTTACTGTTGCATTGTCTACACAGACTGAGACAGACAGACTGTGTCAAAGAGACAGCCATTTGTACCAGATGTAGTCTGGAAGACGGAGAAATATGACGCGTTACCTCACGTAGGGTTCTGACAGGAATTTAGAAAGTGACATTGTGTTGATACTCGGTGTCCTGAAGGCATGGCCACAGTTTAACTGTACGTTGCTGAGGTTTGTCATTCGTTTGATGTCCGAAACACTTTTATTTTGACAAATATCACAATAGGTAGCATTTTTATTTGAGACGTTACATTGCAAAGTGAAGTTAAAGAGCTGCATTATTGTTGTTATTATTATTATGTTTATGTCTAAACAGTAGGTATTTATTGACACATTAATTTGTAGCGTAGGACGTTGTTTGCGCAACATCTTTTATCTCAGGTGTATCAGTATACTACCGAGGATATCCTTATGTTTGTGTGTGGACTGTGGATGCTATGCAGACACACTATGATGATGTGTGGAATGTGGATACTCTATATCCGCATTGGCGTGTGGACTTCTCCTGCTATAAATGCAGACTTCTGTAGGTGTGACATTCGTGTTTTCAGCTTCAGCTGTTCTCACTGCAGCTGTTTCATCGGAAAGTCCAGTTCACAGCCTGCAGATTGTTCCAGCTGGACTTCACTCTACTGTATGCGGTAAATAACGCTGCTGACGTTCTCGCCTTACCGTCACGTTATTTGGTAAAGTAATGCGACACAAGTTGTTACATGAATTTAAAGAAATCAGTCTGCTCAGCTTTGCAAGGACGTTGTAATCGTGGAAAATTCGGAGTAATGGGAAAAAGCATATATCCCATACATTTTGTTTTGCATATATTATTCTTAAATATTGTGCCGGTTCGCTCATTAGCGTTTGTTTTACAGTCTAGAATAAGGACGTTTGAAATATCAACCGGCACTTTTAAATAGACTTGTACCTAATTGCTATAATTTAATTTTCGAATTATCGTGATGCAACTACTTTGACATGCCAGTGTCTGTTGGTGGTTTCTCCAAGTGCTGCGCGCTACTGAATAGTAAACAAGTATAAATGACCAACAAAAATTGTAAATTCTTGCTACCGCAGCTACGTATAAGGGCGATTTCAATATATGTTGCAGATTGTTGGAGCAGTGACAACATATTTTGTGATTCTGATGCAGTTTCACAGTGTATTTGATGCCGAATTTCGTGTTGTAAACACCAACATCACCGCAACATCTGTGACATTTTAACAGTTCCATGTGACGTGAACAGAAAAGGAAGTGGTGATTTAAACAAGACTCTTTATAAATGTAAATAAAAGAACATTAATATTCGGTAATTGTTTGTCTCTTAGACTTAATATTTGAAATGGTGTATTGAGTTTATATTCATGGAAATATTGCGCTAGCAATAACATCAATCAGCGTTATATTATTGTGATCAATTTGTGTTAAAACTAGTGACATCTACAGAAGATTGATCAATGTGGCGATAAATGTAATAACAATAGCAAAGTTAACAAAAGACTAATATGCAAAAGTCGCCTTCGCAATGCCGAAGAATAATGCGCGTATCTGTTCAGGTTAAGAAAGAAATTGATAAATATATGTTGCAAGATAAGGCAGCAGACAGTACTTCTAGTGTATGAAATGTCCTGTGTATTTCGTTTTGTAATTTTAAGTGCATCGTCAGGCGCAAGTATCACAATAAATAAAAGAGGTAAAACGAGCTCGTTTTGCACATTAAATTATGTCCATAACAGTTGTGATTGTTTGTTTACTCCCGTGACTGTGACGGCCAACAGGTCTGCACTCATAAAACTGCGTACAAAATACGAGGAAATTTCCGTCGTCCAAGGAAGTGCAACAATATTTGGAGACACAACAGAGGAGAGGAGAATACTTTGGATGGGATGTGGAAACTTGTTGAATGTTCCTTGAAGAATGTGGAAAATTGCGCTCTTGTCACGAGAACGTTGACGATTTTCTTGTCGTTAAAATAAGAACTGTTACGGTGTTTAGCCATATTTTGGTATTCATATGTATGTGGAAACTTTATGTGAAACACGTGCCCTGAATAACGTTTCTGACTGGTGTTCTGGGTTTCTTTGCACGCAGTGCGTGAAATAAATGCATAGTGGGGAGGTTATGTCTTTGCGGCTTGAGAGTTTGAAGTTCTGCCAGCGTGTTGAAGGACCATCTGAAGCCTTGTGGGACATCCTGCCGTGTTGTCGTCTTCATGTTCGAGCAGTGTTGTACTTCTGCACGCTAAGTACGGAGGCTGTGCGCTCCTTCGAAGCTCCGGTTACTGTTTAAGAGTCCGCGCGACGCCACTTGACCGTTTGCCCTCTTGTTAACATCTATTTCGTGTTTGCAGAACTCCACGCTCTACCAGATACTTTCAGTCCATGTGATCCTGGACCCGCTCCATCCTTGTCCAGTGCTCACAACGTACGTGTACTCTCCTAAGCTCCATAACTGTATCACCAACCCGTTTTGTTATATTTTACGGTTTCGATACCAGATTGTATCATAGGAATTTTTCATCGGCGTATTCCTTCCGGTGGAACATTGGCCCTGGAGCCGACTTAACGTCTTATAGCAGAGAGTGCCAGGAATTTTTTCTCGGGGTAAAGTCGGCCGGTGCTTAAGACTAACAAACGTTCCACAATCGTGTGCCGATTATCTTGAAATCTGGGATCTTTAAGCTCCTTTAATCCTCAGGTCCTATCCATGTCTGTACAGGGATTGCTTTACCTTTGTTTTGATATCGTCCAAATTTTCTATTTTTCAGAGGCTTTCCAAACCCAAATTTACTGTGCATTCAGTGTTATTGTCCATCCTTGCTACGTGCACAGCCCATTTGGTGTTCCCTCATTTCACTGTCAAAACAAGGTTACCTTACTCCCAGAGATTCAGATTAATTAATACCCACAATATTCCACACACTATTGTGAAATTTAACTTTCACGCGGTGATGGTGATGTTCTCTGAATATGGCACTGTATGATCTGGTATGTGGGTACCAAAGTTTCTGAGGAATATGATTTCGCCATATAGAGGATAGATGTAGAAGGTAAGATCAGTACTGTCACTGGAAACGTCGGTAACCACATATTTGACAGCACGGTGCAATAATCCACAGCAGTGTCCACTCACTTCAGGCTTGGCAGATATCAGTTATTCCTGTGGAGCTGTTCACTTAATTTTCATATCCGATTTCTTCGTTTAAAGTAAGACGTTGTGTTTTATGTCAGGCAACATTTGGTGTTTTGAAACATACATCTCGGGACGTGAGGATTAAAGTGTAGAGAATTGTTATTTTCCTGTTTTATATGGGTTTAAAATTGGTTCAGTTTAAGTGAAGAGCAGACGGTGTTCGAGGAAGACACTTGGACCTAGGAGGGAACCAGTAACGGGAGGCTGCAGAAAATTGGATATTGAGGTGCTTCGTGATTTACACTCCTTAAAAAAAGTATTAATGCAGAGTTGAAATAAGAATTATGTGAAGGACAGAGGATGAGGCAGGTACGGAGGACAGGGGGATAAAGCTGAAGGAAACGGAATATTTGCAAGACGTCTGCTTTGGCAACTGTGTGCTGTTACCATCGATGCTAGACACAGAGGATGAGAGGATGTTCTCTGGATTCATCTGGCTCAGAATGGGGACGAGTGGCATATCGCTGTGAATGCGGAAATGAGAACCTTCGGGTTCCATAAAATGCGGGGGAATTTCTTGACCAACCGAGGCACTGGTAACTTCTCGAGAAGGGTTTTGCTCCATTGAGTTAATCAGCTGTAAATTAGAAAGCATTGGACAGTTCCTGTACTAGATATTTTCATAGTGTATTTTCCTAATAATTTCATCATGAACGTAAATTATTGAACACTTGCAATCTGGTTATTTTGCAGTGTTATATTGAGTTTATATTTTTGTATATCGAACGATGTGTTTTGTTGTACAGCAGCGCGGTGGGCGTGTGAGGGCATTCCGTGTTTTATCGTTGTCTGGTGTTGCAAGCATAGCCACGTGCCGCTGTTTGGCTTTGGGACGCGAGATGAAACTGGATAAAAATTATCAAGTAAATACTTGTCGCTCCAACAATCTGAAAACATCGGAACACAAATACAGATATTTATTTATTTCATTGGCGGTTTATTTAACTATGTAACACGAAATATTATTCGGGTAATCCAATCAAGGACAATGAGATAGGAGGGGCTTGTGTCATGTATGGTGGAGAACACAGGAGTTTTATGCGGAAACGTGAAGGTAAATGATAATTTGGAAAACATTGGTGTAGATGGGAGTATAATATTGAACGGAAAATATATAGGATGGGAGGGCGTAGACTATATTAATTTCGTCGAAGATAGGGACAAATGTCTGTGTCGTGCGAACGCCGCAATGAACAATCGGATTGCATAAAATGTGGCAAATTTAGTGACTAGGAGAGGAAATGTGCCCTTCTGTAAGCTGAAAACCGGCGACGGAAATATATAATTGTCGGCTGATAATTGAACATGTGTACACACTTGGCATTTCCGGAACTGGGAAACGTTATGTCACTGGATTAAACTTGCTCAATTTCGTAATGAACCATCAGGTGTAAGATGTAAAGCCCCTGATGGAGTGAGGAAAGTAACGTAGTTGGTAATTGGTTGCATTTTATAACGTTTATGGTGCGAATGTTGAGGGATACATGGCGGGGTGACTGAGTACTCAGTTCTGGGATATGGCCCCGCGTCCATGGGTAATTTTATGCCGATTTTTAGGGGAACGTACTGCTTTTATTTTTAAGGGCCTCGAGGTGACGCAGCGTCATATCCCAGAAAGACGTACTGCTTGAAATTTATTGTATTTTACTTCATATATCAAAAGAACATCTTGGAACATATTGTAATCTTATTGAACAGAATGTTTGATATGCGCTGTTAATAACAGGAGTAGCAACAACTGTGTAGAATTTTGAGTTATGTACCTAAATGCGGAAAATTTGAATTAAAGTGACTGAATCATAATATTTACACAATTCTAATTCAGTTTCCATGTAACTCGAGTATGCATTAATTTTTAACGCTAATTCGGTTGGTGTGCCAACATGAACATCCATTTCTTAGTTCCGCGAAAAGCATTTCAAGAATCTTTATACCTTTTTCGCTAAATTACTGAATTTGGTAGGCTTAAAAAATATTGTAACTTTGAAGCAAGTACGTCAGAAACAATCAAACAACGACTTATTAAAATAGTGTTAAATGATTCTTTGATAGCTTCCATCTTCCCAGTATCTCCTTTATAAATTAAAATGCATTTCCATTAGGAAAACCAACTACTGAAGGAGAATTGTTCTACTGCTCTAGCAGCCTTCCGATCACAAACAATTCATTAGGAGCTTGTCAGATTAAGAGCTTGTACAAACTGATTATAACTTCACAAACAATGGGAATATATTCCTAACAATTTAGTCGGTGACTGAAGTTTCTTGTGTGTACTGTACAAGACTGATCGCGCTGGCCTGTGTATATGCATATATTCAAATATTTGCCATATTTAATTAGGGAGGGAGAGACAATAAATATATTTAAATATGGATTTGTACCGCATTTTCAAGCCTGTGATATATATATCCAGAATATTTTGTCTTGCTCCTTTCGCTGCAGTTGAAGTTGCTGGTTCCACGAGATACAAATTCTCCACATTCTGGTTACTTTATAGTATTTCAGGGGTGTGTGTTTCTTTTATACTTCAGATTGACATACTTTGGTTTCATTTATCCTACAGCGCTGCCTCAGTGGTTAACGTAATTTCTAATGTCTTATTAACAGCCACGTGTGTGGCAAGCATTGTGTCGCAGGTTTTCTGCTTGTGTAATGGGAAGAATGTCATCAGAATTCTAGACCGCGTGTCTGTATTAGACAAAGAGCATTGTGGCGCGCAGATCAGTTATTGCAGATTGTATAAAGTGTTCATCATTCTCATAATCTGCAGCATAATTTCCTTACTAGTACCAAATATACTATGTTATGCGACCCTGAACACAGGGTCCCTGTATAATTTCAAAGTCCTCTATATCTCGACAGTAGTTTTCATTTGTGGTATCGTTTTGTTTTTATCAGATACACAATTTTTTCATTTTGCCCTTCTCTTAAAATACCGTTTTTCCGTTCTCAATTACACTATTATTAATTTCTCCTTCCCATCGTTCTACAAAACTCGTCTAAATCACACGATTTGTCCAACATCCATTGACCGCGATATGAGCCCCAGTACTTCAGCTTTCTCCAGTTCCATCACAGTGTTAAAATCCACACTGAGAAAAGTGTACCGACATCACAACGCACTGTGCGACATCTGTGAGTCTGTGAACAGAACATACTGTGTTCAGATTCTTCAGAGTGTGATGGTAACCTGTATTGAAGTTTTATTTACAGCCCATTTTTTCAGCACTGAATTTACACGCCCTGATTTGTTAAAATATTATTCCTCTAAAAAAATGGTTATGATGTCTTCATTTATTTGGGTGCTTGTGTTCTCAGCGAAAACTGTACTGCAAGTGGTGGTGTGTAACCGCGCATCGCGTGAGGTAAGTCGGCTACACTCGTGTTGATTCTGTGTGTTTGCTTGTTAACACGCTGACATCAAAGTAAGGTTGCATATTCTGGAACTAGCGGCAAGATTGCTAACATTCGTAAAATGTAAGGAACGTTTTTTAATTATTTACATTAAATAAATTACATTAATCTCCTAACTTCCGCGGACGTACACGATATTGATGTGGATTCTATCGTAGAACCTAAACGGTATTAGTCTACTCTCATGCAGCCTAAACCTATTAAATAATTATAGCCTTTACTTCAGTGGGACAAAAAAGCACATTAAGTAAGTTATTCTGCTGTTGGGCCACTCTGGTTCTGGTTCCCGGGTCACATTTGTAGCCGTTTCTGCGCTCAGAACTACGGTGTTGACTTGCTGAATCTCAGAAATTCGTGAACCCAGGGTAACGCGTGTACTGAGTGTGCAACGAGTCGCAGATTGGAACTACGCAGAAATGAGGAACGTCTGAACAGGAGTTTTCCCAGGACCAGAAATACGTCGTGTGGGTTTTCAGATGGAAAAAAACTAAATTTACCTTTCAGAATTATCGGTAATAAAACAATCTTTTCCGACAGTCCTTCAAAAATTTCAGTTTGTCTTCATTGCTGTGGGGTGCCTTTATTTATCGCATGCGTTGGAAGTGGTTAAAATGCGCTTATACAAGATGTAAATCACGAAGTCTGGGGATATGTTGGTTACTCCATTAGCGAGAGAAATGACGTTTTTCTTGCGTGTTGGTTATACTTAGGGATTGAAAAATGTAGCAGTTTGTGTTGACTGTGTCATTCTTGTTACTTGATATACAAAAAGAGAGGTTTATGTCCTCTGTTCAGATTATATAAATGTTATTTTGTTAGGCGAAGATATAAAAAACCCGTATTATTTTCAGCATTAGTGGTAATTCATGTAATATGAACCAGGTTATGCCTCATTTTGAGTATTTTATGTTTTAATTGAAAAGACTAGGAAAAGAAGATTCGAATAATACAGACAGAAAGAGAGAACAAAGCAGAGAATTAACGCGTTGATTTTGTATCAGTTAGCACTATTATGTTAGTCACGAATAATAATTATAAGAAGAAGAAATGACAGTTTTACACAATGCAGTGTATGTGTTTCAGGCTAACAGGACTGCAGATTTGGTACACAAACTGATGAATGTCTCTGATGATGCGACCTTAAAAGAAGAGGTAATGGCACGAACTGTGGAAATAATACACATTTACAGTGTTATTGATAACAGTAGGGTAGGGCTGTTAATATTCCACCTATTGGTACACGAACAATTTGCATTCCAGCATTGATTTAGCTTCTTTATCGGCGCGAACCGTATGTGTACTGCTTCATTGATTCACACAGTTTGAGACGGGCAGACTTTGTGTCACAGATGCAGCTTGTCCTACCGGCTGTAGTGTGCATGACAGAGAAATATGACAATTTCCAAATGTCGTGCTGGAGGAAATACCTTGACACCTTGCCTCGTATATCTTTCTGGCAGTTGTTACCAGAAACTGACATTATTTTGATACTCAGTGTCATGAAGTCATGGCCACTACTTAAAAGTTCCTTACTCAGGTTTGTGATTTGTTTGATGTCTGAAGTACTTTTGTTTGTACACACTTCAAAATACCCTACATTTTCATTTCGGGCGTTACATGTAAAGTCAAGTTCAAGATCTGAGTTATTATTATTATTATTATTATTATTATTATGTTTCAACTCTATCGTGATATGGATACGATTATTTATAACATAGGAAATATTTTCACATCTGTCTCTATGTAAGGGTATACTACCGAAGACGGCGTGTAGTAACGTATGTGTAAGAACTGTGACGTATATCTCATAAGACTGCTGCTGCCATATTGCATAAATGTTGTCCGTGTATCAGTGTACGGACTGTTGATACTGACATATGTTGGTGTGTGGGCTGTGGATTCTGTGTATATGTTGATGTGTGTAATGTGGTTTGTGTATATCTGTATCGGCGTCTCGTTAATGCACACCTCTGTAGGAGTGGCGTTCGTATTTTCAGCTTCAGCTGTTCTCACTGCAGCTGTTTCATCGCAAAGTGCATTTCACAGCCTGCGGATTGTTCCAGCTGGACTTCACTCTACTGTATGCGGTAAATAACGCTACAGACATATCCGCCTTACCTTCTCGGTATTTGGTAAAGTAATACAACACAAGTGATTAAATTAATTTAGAGGAATCAATCTGCTGTACTTTACAAGGAATTGTAATTGTGGAAAATGCGGAGTAATGAGAAAAAGCGTATATCCCATATACTTTTCTTTTCCCTATAACATTCTTAATATTGTGCGACTTCCCGCATTAGGCAATGTTTTATAAAATAGCGTAACGACCGTTGAAATGTCGACGGAAATTTTTAAAGAAACAGAATCCTATATCTATTTTCTGTAACGTAGTTATCGAATTATCGTGATGCAGCTACTTTGGCATCTGCGTCTCTATTGGTGAAAGATGTCTTGTTCAAACTCAAATGTCTTTTGCAAGTGCTGCATGCTCTTGAATAATAAGCAAGTTTAAGGACAAATAAAAATTTTAAATTCCTGTTGCAGGCAGATATAAAGGCTTTTTGAATCTGTGTTGCAGATTGTTGGAGCAGTGACAACATATTTTGTGATTCTGATACAGTTTCACAGTTTACTTGATGCTGAAGTTCGTGTTATAAACACCAACGTCACAGGAACTGCTGTGACACTGTAACTGTTACCTGCAAGAAGAAGAGATAAACGAGTGTCGCACTAAACAAGCGTCTTTATAAATGTAAATAAATGAAAATTAATTATTCGGTTAGTATGTTCCTGTTAGACTTAATATTTGAAAAAGTAGAATGAGTTTATGCCCATGGAACATGTTGCTTTAGCAGTAACATGGGGCACCGAAGAGTTAAGGGGAGAGTGCAGACAATTGTATATTGAGGGGCTTCGTGTTTTGTACTCTTTAAAAAACTATTAATACTGTGATGAAGTAAAGATTCTGTGCTGCGTAAGGCATGGGGCAGGTACAGGGGACAAGGGGATAAAGCTGAAGGAAACAGATTCCTTTGAGGACCTAGGCTTCGATAGTCGTATGCTGTTACCATGGATATTAGAGACATAGGATGAGAGGATGTTCTGTGGATTCATCTGGCTCAGAATGCGGACGGAAGGCAGATCGCTGTGAATGCGGCAGTAAACCTTTTGGTTCCATAAAATGCGGGTTAATTTCTTGACTAGCTGAGGCGCTGTTAACTTCTCAAAAAGGGCTTTGCTCCATTGAATTACTTCGCTGTAAATGAGGAAATATTAGACACTACCTGGACAGCATATTTTCATAATATATTTTTCCAATAATTCCAAAATGAACCCAAAATATTGAACACTTGCAATCTGCTTATCTTCCAGTGTCATATTCACGTTACATTTCTGTATGTCGAAGGATGTGCGTTGGCATATGGTGACGGGGCAGGTATGTGAGGGCATTGCGTGTTTTAGTGTTGTCGAGTGTTCTGACCGTAGCCATGTGGCCCTGTTTGGCTTTGGGACGCGAGATGAAACTGGATAAAAATTATCAGGTAAGGACTTATCGCTCCAACAATCTGAAAACTTCGGAACACAAATTCATAAATATATTTATTTATTTAGTTTGTGATTTATTTAACGATGGGACACGAAATATTATTCGGATAGTCCTATGAAGGATAATGGGATAGGAGGGACATTGGGGAGAAGAGGGGGGTTTTTGCGGAAACTGGAAGGAAGATGAAAATTTGGAAGACACTGGCGTAGATGGGGGATATTTTTGAACGTAAAAGAAGTGGGATTGGAGGGCGTAGACTGTATTAATTTAGTCGAAGGTAGGGCAAGTGACGGCGTCTTTAGAAACCTGTGATGGTACTTCGGGTTTTATAAAGCGCGGGGAATCTCGTGACTAGCTGAGGAAATGGGAGGTTTTGTAGACTGTAAACCAGCGACGGAAATATGTAGCTGTAAGTTGATAATTTCACGTTGGTACATACTTGGCAGTTCGAGAATTCGTAAACGTTATCTCGTTGAAATAAACTTGTTCACGTCCGTACTGAACCATCAGCTGTAAGAGGTAAGGCCCCAGACGCAGTGAGGAAAAGTAACATAGTTGGTATTTGGTTGCATTTTAATAACGTTTACAGTACGAATGTTGAGGGATTCGTGGCGATGTGGTTGAGTACTCAGTTCTGGGATATGGCCCCGCATCCATGGATAATTGGTTTCCGAATTTTCGGAAGAACTTCCTGTTGTTATATTCAAGGGTCTAGAGATGACGCAGCGTCATATCCCAGAAGGACGGACAGCTTGAAATTTGTTGTTTTACCACATATATATAAAAAAATATTTTGTTACATATGTGTACTTGTTTTGGTCAGAAAGTTTTATATGCACTGTTAATAACAGAAGAAGTAAAAACTGTGAAAACGTCTGAGTTACCTAACTAAATTCAAAAACTTTGAATTAAAGTCAATGTATCGTACAGTTCACACAATTGTACTTCAGTTCTCATGTACGTCTAGTATGAATTAATTTCTAACGATAACTGGATCAGTGAAGGAAAATATTAAGGAAAATATATGGACCAATTAAAGTGAGCGAAGATAGATGGAGAATTAGAACAAATGATGAATTGGATATTCTTGTTAACCATGCTAATATAGTGAGATACGTCAAAGCCCAAAGAATCAGTTGACTAGGCCACATTGAAAGAATGCCTGATGACAGGACGGTGAAAAAAATAACAATTTGGAAACCTATAGCTCCAAGACACATCGAAAGACCAAAACTAAGGTGGGAGGAAGACGTCAGGGACGACTTAAAAGCGATGAAGGTCCAAAACTGGAAGAAACTCGCCCAGGATAGAAATAAATGGAAAGGGATAATTGAACAGGACAAAACTCTCGTAGAGTTGTAGAGCCGCTAGAAGATTGGCGTGCCAACATGAACGGCCATTTCTTAGTCCCGATAAATACATTTACAATAACCTTTACACCTTTGAGGCTACTTTACTGAATTTGAAGGACTTAAAAAATAATGTAACTTTGAGCGAGGTACGTCGGAAAGAAGCGAACAACAACGTATTAAGGTTAGTGATAAATGATTCTTTGATGTCTTCCATATTCCCAGTATCTCCTTGATCTATTAAAGCCATTATGAAAATGAAGTACTGATGGAAAATTGTTCTACCAACTTTCCCACAACAAGAAACTCATTAGAATCTTGTAAAATTAACAGCGTATACAAACTAAATATAAATTCAGAAAGAGTGGGAATATATTCGTGATAATTCAGTCTGTGACTGTACAGTTTCTTGTGGTTTCAACAATGATCACGCTCAGCTGTATATGTGCATATATTAATATATTTGGCACATTAAATTATGGAAGAAAATACTATAAACATATTTAAATATGGATTTATACCGCATTTTCAAGCCTGTGATATATATATCCAGAATATTTTGCCTGGCTCCTTTTGCTGCAGTTGAAGACTCTGTTTCCACGAGATACAAATTCTCCACATTCTGGTTACTTTACAGTATTTTAGGGGTGTGTGTTTCTTTTATAATCCAGATTAACATATTCGGGAATACTCTATACTTCAGTGGAGCAGCAGTGTTTAACGCGACTGCTAATGTCATATCAACAGCCACATGTGTTGCAAGCACTGTGTCGCAGGTTTTCTGTTTGTGTAATGGGAAGAATGTCATCAGAATTCTAGACCACGTGTCTGTATTAGACAAAGAGCATGGTGGCGCACAGATCGGTTATTGCAGATTGTATAAAGTGTTCATCATTCTCATAATCTGCACCGTAATTTCCTTACTAGTACCTAATATAATGTTTTACGACCCTGAACATAGATTCCGTGCATGGTTTGGAAATCGTCCATTTCTCGACAGTATATTTTATTTGTGATGCAGTGCTTTTCTTATCAGATACACAATTTATTCATTTTGCACTTCTCTTAAAACACCGTTTTTCCGTTCTCAATGACACTATTATTAATTTCTCCTTCCCATCGTTCTACAAAACTCGACTAAATCACACGATTAATCCACCGTCCATTGACCGCGATATGAACCCCAGTACTTCAGCTTTCTCCAGTTCCGTCACAGTGTTAAAATCCACACTGAGAAATGTGTACCGACATCACAATGCGCTGTGCGACATCTCTGAGTCTGTGAACCAGAGTGTGATGGTAACCTGTATTCAATTTTTATTTTCTGTATACTCTTTGAGCACTCAATTTTCACACCCTGATCTCTTAAAGTATTATTCCTCGTATAAAATTCTTAAGTTCTCCGCATTTATTTTGGTGCTTTCGTTCTCAGCGAAAATTGTACTGCTGTTGGTGGTGTGTAACCGCACATCCCGTGAGGTGAGTCGGCTACACTTGTTTTGATTCTGTGTTTCTGCCTGTTAACACGCAGACATCAAAGTACCGTTGCATATTCTGGAACTAGTGGGAAAATTTGAGATGTTCGTAAAATTTACGGAACTTACTCTGAACTTCTTGTAGTAAATAAATGAAATAAAATAAATTGTTAACTTCAGTGGGACGTCAGCCGTATTAAATAAAGCAATGTACTGTCCTGGCATCTAAACCGTGTTAGTCTACTGGCATGCAACCTGCAGATATTAAGTAAGGAAAGGGGTCTAGTGCCGTTGGACATAAACCATATTAAGTAAATTATTCTGCTGATGTTGGGCAAGGCTAGTTTCTATTCCTGAGTCTCGTTTGCCGCTGTTTCTGCGCTCAGAACTAGGCTGACTCTCCTGAATCTCGGAGTTCGTTAACCCAGGGTAACGCTTGTACTGGGTGTGCAAAGTGTTGTTTGCAGGCAGCCTTCACTTTTACCTCGTTACTTCTATACGCTGGGGGAAGCAGGAAGCTGCGCAGAGATAAGGAACGTCTTCTAGTTTTCGCTGGACCGAAAACGCGTGTTTTGACTTTCCAGTTGGAAACAATTTAATTTCACGTTCAGAATTACCTGTAATAAAACAAAATTCTCGGCAGTCCTTCAAAATTTCAGCTTGTCTGCATTGCTGTGGGGTGCGTTTATTTATTGCATGCGTTAGAAGTGTGCTTAAAGTGCGCGTGTACAAGATGTAAATCACGTAGTCTGAGGAAATGTTCATTACTCCCTTACCCAGACAAATGACGTTTTTCTTGCGTGTTGGTGACACTTGGTTGAAAATTATAACAGTATTTGTTTCTATAATACACAGTTGTGTTGACTGTTTAGTTCTTGGCACTTAATGTATGAAAACACAACTTTATGTCCTCTGTTAAAATTGTGTAACTCCAGCTTTGTTACGGGAAAATATAAATGTTACTTATTATTTTCATTATTAGTGGTAGTTCATTTAATATGAGCAAGTTTAATTATGATGATGTGATATTCTGTGTTTATAATATAAAAGACTAGGAAAAGAAGATTGGAATTGATGCAGACAGAAAGAGACAACAAACAGAGAATTAACGCGTTGCTTTTATAGCAATTAGCAATATTATGTTATTCATGGAGAATAAGAATAAGAAGAAGAAGAAGAAGAAGAAGTGACAGTTTTACACATTGCAGTGTATGTGTTTCAGGCTAACAGGACTGCAGATTTGGTACACAAACTGATGAATGTCTCTGATGATGCGGCCTTAAAGGAAGAGGTAATGGCACGAACTGTGGAAGTAATACACGTTTACAGTGTTATTGGTAACAGTAGGGTAGGGCTGTCAATGTTTCAGATATTGGTACAAGCAGAATTACAGTGGAGCTTTTAAGTACGGTACTCTTTTATGGACACGAATTGTGTGTTTATTGTTGCGCTGTCTACACAAACTGAGACGGACAGACTGTATCAAAGAGACCGCTGTTTGTACCGGCTGTAGTTTGGAAGACAGAGAAATATGACGCGTTACCTCACGTAGGGTTCTGACAGGAATTTAGAAAGTGACATTGTGTTGATATTCGGTGTCCTGAAGGCATGGCCACAATTTAACTGTATGTTACTGAGGTTTGTCACTCGTTTGATGTCTGAAGCACTTTTGTTTTGACAAATATCACAATAGGTAGCATTTTTATTTGAGACGTTACATTGCAAAGTGAAGTTAAAGAGCTGCATTATTATTATTATTATTATTATTATTATTACTATTGTTTTATTATGCTTAAACGGTATCTATATATGGACACATTAATTTGTAGCGTAGGACGTTGTTTGCGCAACATCTTCTATCTCTGTTTTATCAGTATACTACCGAGGACTTTCTTTGGCTAAGCGGCGTGCAGTAATATGCGGACTGTTAATAGCATGCTTATGTTTGTGTGTGGACTGTGGATGCTATGCAGAGACACTATGATGATGTGTGGAATGTGGATGCTGTATATCCGCATTGGCGTGTGGACTTCTCCTGCCATAAATGAAGACTTCTGCAGGTGTGACGTTCGTGTTTTCAGCTTCAGCTGTTCTCACTGCAGCTGTTTCATCGGAAAGTCCAGTTCACAGCCTGCGGATTGTTCCAGCTGGACTTCACTCTACTGTATGCGATAAATAACGCTGCTGACTTTTCCGCCTTACCGTCAAGGTATTTGGGAAAGTAATGCGACACAAGTTGTTACATGAATTTATAGAAATCATTCTGCTCTGCTTTACAAGGACGTTGTAATCGTGGAAAATTCGGAGTAATGGGAAAAAGCGTATATCCCATAATTTTCTTTTGTATATATTTTTCTTAATATTGTGCAGGTTCGCTCATTAGCGTTTGTTTTACAGACTAGAATAAAGACGGTTGAAATATCAAGGGGTATTTTTAAATAAAGAGACTTGTATACCTAATGTCTGTAATTTAGTTTTCGAATTATCGTGATGCAGTTACTTTGACATTTCAGTGACGGTTTCTCCAAGTGCTGCGCGCTGCTGAATAGTAAACAAGTATAAATGACCAACAAAAATTGTAAATTCTTGCTACCGCAGTTGCGTATAAAGGCGATTTGAATCTATGTTGCAGATTGTTGGAGCAATGACAACATATTTTGTGATTCTGATACAGTTTCACAGTATATTTGATGCCGAATTTCGTGTTATAAACACAAACTTCACCGCAACAGCTGTGACATTTTAACAGTTCCATGTGACGTGAACAGAAAAGTAAGTGGGGCGTTAAACAAGACTCTTTATAAATGTAAATAAAGGAACCTTAATATTCGGTAATTGTTTGTCTCTTAGATTTAATATTTGGAATGGTGTATTGAGTTTATATTCATGGAAATGTTGCGCTAGCAGTAACATGAATAAGCATTATATTATTGTGGTCAATGGGTGTTAAAACTAGTGACATCTACAGAAGAATGATCAATGTGGCGCTAAATGCAATAACAATAGTGAAAGTAACCGACGACAAAGATCCAAAAGTGGCCTTCTCAATGCCGAAGACTAATGCTAGTGTCTGTTCAGGTTAGGAAGGGAATCGATAAATGCATGTGGCAAAAACTTTGAGATAAGACATCCAGCTGTATTTGTGTATAATGAATAAATAAGTTAGCAGACAGTATCTGTAGTGTATAGAATGTTCTGCTTATTTCCGTTTGTAATTTAAGTCCATCGTCAGGTGCAAGTATCAAAATAAATAAAAGAGGAAAAACATCAGCTCGTTTTGCACATTAAATTATGTCCGTAACAGTTGTGATTGTTTGTCTGCTGCCGTATCTGTGACGGCCAACAGGTCCGTATGTAGGAGCAAGCTTTATGTGGAACACGTGCCCTGAATAAGGTTTCCGACTGACGTTCTGGGTTCTTCGCACACAGTGCGTGAGATAAATGCATAGTGGGGAGGTTATGTTTTTGCGGCTTGAGAGTTTGAAGTTCTGCCAGCGTGTTGGAGGATCATTTCAAGCCTTCTCGGACATCCTGCCGCGTTGTCGCCTTCATGTTCGAGCAGTGTTGTAATTCTGCACCCTAAATGTGCAGTCTGTGCACTCCTTCGAAACTGCGGTTACTGTTAACACTCCACGCAACGAACATTCCCTAGGATGTGACCTGTGTTCGTCTTGTTAATATCTGTTTTATCTCCAGAACCCGTCCCTGCTGTGTCAGGTACCTCCAGCGCATATGAGGCTTGTCCCTTTCCATCCTTGCCCAGTCCTCACAACCTACAAATGCTCTCCTAATGTCCATAACAATTTCACCAACCCATCTTTTCATCTTCCGCGGGTTCAATTCCCGTTTGTGTCACTGGAATTTTTCATTTTTATAATCCTTCCGGCCGCACTATGGCCCTGGCGTCGACTCAGCCTCTAACAGAAATGAGAACCAGGAATAATTCTTGCGGGGCAAAGGCGGCTGGTGCTTAGGGGTGAAAAGCTTTCGACATTCATGTGCCGATTATCTTGAAATCTGGGAACTTTAACCTCCTGGAAACCTCAGGGCCTGTAGAGGCCTGTACAGGGATTGTTTTACCTTTATCTCGTCATCTTCCAACGTTTCTGTTTTCCAGAGGCTTTCCCAATCCAGATGTTGTGTGCAGTCATTGTTTTTCTCCATCCTTGCTACATGCACAGCCCATTCAGTGTTCCCTCATTTCACTGTCAAAACAAGTTTACCTTACTCCCAGAGATTCAGGCTAATTAATACCCACAACAGTCCACACACTATTATGACATTTAAGTTTCACGCGGTGATGCAGATCTGGTTGTCTGGATTATGACACCGTATGATCTGGTATGTGGGTACCAAAGTTTCTGAGGAATATGATTTCGCCATATACAGGATAGATGTAGAAGGTAAGATCAGTACTGTCATTCGAAACGTCGATAACCACATATATGACAGCACGGTGCAATAATCCACAGCAGTGTGCACTCACTTTAGGCTTGCAGATATCAGTTGTTCCTGTGGAGCTGTTCACATAATTTTCTTATCGGAGTTCTTCCTTTGAAGTAAGACGTTGCGTTTTATATCAGGCAACATTTGGTGCTTTGAAACATACATCTCGGGACGTAAGGATTAAAGTGTAGAGAATTATAATTTTCCTGTTTTATGTTGGTTTAAAATTGGTCTCAGGTTAAGGGAAGAGCACAGGGTGTTCGAGGACGGGACGCTGAGGAAGATATTTGGTGCTAAGGGGAAGCAGTAACAAGAGGCTGCAGACAGTGGGATATTGAGGGGCTTCGTGATTTGCACTCCTTAAAAAAAGTATTAATGCACTGTTGAAATAAAAATTATGTGAAGGATATGGAATGAGGCAGGTGCGGGGGGCAACAGGATAAAGCTAAGGAGACAGATTCCGTGGAGGACCTAGGCTTCGATACCAGTATGCTATTAGCATGGATATTAGAGATACAGGATGAGAGGACGTTCTCTGGATTCATCTGGCTCAGAGTGCGGACGAATGGCAGATCGCTGTGAATGCGGAAATGAACCTTCTGGTTCCCTAAAATGCGGGGGAATTTCTTGACTAGCTGAGGCATTGTTAAGATCTCAAGCAGGGCGTTGCTCCGTTGAGTTAATCACCTGTAAATCAGAAAATGTGAGGCTTCCTGTACTGTATATTTTCATGGTGTATTTTTGTAATAATTTCACCATAACAGACGTTGTTGAACACTTGCAGTCTGATTTTCTTCCACTGTCATATTCACATTACATTTCTGTATGTCGAATGAAGTGCGTTGTTATACTGCCACGGTGCAGATATGTGACGGCATTCCGTGTTTTAGTGCCGTCGGGTGTTGCAAGCATAGCCACGTGCTGCTGTTTGGCTTTGGGACGCGAGATGAAACTGGATAAAAATTATCAGGTACGTACTTGTCGCTCCAACAATCTGAAAACATCGGAACAGAAATACAGATATTTATTTAATTTGTGGTTTATTGGACGTTGGAACACCAAATATTATTCGGGTTATCCAGTCAAGGATAATGAGATAGTAGGGACATGTGTGTCGTGTATGGGGGAGATGACAGGGTTTTGTGCGGAAACTGGAAGGAAAATGATAATTTGGCAGACTTTGGTTCAGATGGGAGGATAATATTGAACGTAAAACAAATGGAATGGGAGTGCGTAGACTGTATTAATTTACTATGTTGTTCACACCGTGCATTTTTATTGCATTATTAACTAGAAAACTACCAACAGTAATGTCCAAATTTAGTACATGACTGACCAAAGTCTTTAGATGTTTACTACCACTCCTCCATGTTTCGGTGGCGTATGTACCACCATCATGAGGGAGAGTGATTTCACACCGAAAGCTGGGACACCACTGGTGGGATAAATTCCGTCTTGCTGTGTACACATCGTTAGAGTCACCCCACAGTTTGGAAGTGAAATTGACCCTCTAAAATGTTTGTGTCACATATATTGAATGTCTGCATTGCTGTTGGTACTTTTTCTAGTTAGTGAATTAATTTAGTTGAAGGTAGGGGCAAGTGGCAGGGTCGTGCGAAGGCCCTAATGAACCATTGGGTTGCATAAAATGCGGGGCATTTCGTGACTTGCTGTGGAAATGTAACCTTTTGAAGGAGGTCGCTTCCCTTACAGTTAAGAAATAAGCAATTTTGTTTTATCATTACAGATTATTTTAAAAGACCCGGGAAAAGAACGGGTAATTTAGCTGATGTGCCTGCCATACATAACTGTAATCAGGCCGGTTTATCGTCGTATACACTCTGGAGTAACAAGATTTATAAATGTGAGTTTGTTGAATTTATGGGCCGGGATAGCGTAGTCGGTATGAGCGACTAACTGCGGGCTGGACGGTCGGCAGATCGAATCCCGCTGGAAGTGAGACTTTTCGTACCCGTCCACACCGGCCGTGGGATTCACCCAGCCTCCTGTACAGTTGGTACGCTGTCTGGTTCCCGGGGATAAAGCGGCCGCAGCGTGTCGTTGACCACCCACCCCATCTATCGACCATGTTAAATGAGTAGCAGAGCTACACCCCTGCTCCCCCTCTGGTGCGTTACTGCCTGTTTTAGGGTGTACTCTACCTATTAAATTTATTGTCGTGGATCAAATATGAATAATATTTTGGGTCTCGCCGAGTACAGAATTGTGAAGTTTAGCGGGAAGAAACTGCGGACTGTGAACTGGACCTCCCGGTGTGAGAGTTGCAGTGAGAAGAGTTCAAGTTGTAACAGTTCAATGTCAGTCTGTTATATAACTTTTTGTGTTTCTTACGGAACTGATTAACCTTTTAAAGCCTAGCGGTAACTTTACATACGACCAGGTTTTACATTAAAAAATTCTACGTGGTGCCCACATTGCCTTTATGTGTTTTGTACGGATCTCAGAACAAACAGCGACTTTTGCCTTATAAAACATTAAGAGACTGGTTTTTATAACCGAAGTGGAGAGTGTTTACAGCGCGGTACGCACTGAGTCCTTATATAAAACAGATACGCTTCGTCTTTAAAGGGTTAATTGAATCGGAAGTATAATGAAGGCTGTTGCTTCTGATGTTCTGTGGAGAGATAAAAATGTGATCTACAGATGTTCTTTTGTCACGTGAAGATGAGGCCATTGTGTTGTCCGGAAACGTCGGGCAATAATCGCAGCGCAATATGCCAGAAGAAGGGGGACCCGAACTGTAGCACGGCGAGTGCCAAAATTTTCACAATATAAGTGAATTTGAACAAATGGAATCGACATTGCAATTAAACATTAAACGAGTAGCTGCCTGTTTATACGCTTATCTGTTAGGCAAGAATGTGCCGAGTTGATGCGATGTAAAATTCGTACCGAGTTAATTTTTGTAGCTTTTGCAAACTCCGAAGTATTTTCATATAATCATTAACGAATTGAAACATCACACTGATACATGTAGTGTGACGCTGAACCATGGCACCGAGCGAGATGTTCGAGGTTAAAGATTCTCACTTTTGTTTCGAAGATGCCGATTTCGAATCTCGACACCAATTATTCTCTAATGTTGTATCTAACGTAGGTGCAGGTGTTCATGCCGTGTTGGCTGAAAAGTTCGCAAGCTTGGAGGCACATGTATCTGAGTGAAGTGAAACCACTGTCAACACTTTACGATGGCCTCCTCCTACTGAATCACTACGCACTTCTTGCTGTAGCGTGTGGGGGGTATAATAGTTCGGATTACATCAGAGAAGCCCTTTTGTATGTTAGTATCTGCTAAGGGTATTCAAAATACACCTACTATTTTGTCCCTGCTAAACTTACTTCTTTCTTAATCGCAGGGTCATTTATGTCAATGTACAGTTTATTTACGAGTCTTGCTGTCTTATTCGCCTGTAAATAAAATGTAAATCAAAATTGGTCTTTATAAAATTACTGTCGTTCAAATCTATGGTGGTGATGTCCATAAAATATTATAAAATCAAAGGAAGGCGGAGGTTTGTGTGGCCCTTAAAGTAACAGAGATGCTCAACTAGCAAATCTTCGCCTAGTGTTTTTAAGAGGTTCTCTGAACCCTATAGGATTGGAAGGTTAATATATTATTTAAAAACCTCGCTCCTCTATCGTATCTGGAGCCAGTTCAGTCCGCTCCAGGTACACCCGCTTTCTTAAATAGTAGCACAAAAAGAAGTAAAACAAATCAAGCTGCTCTATAGGCTGTGCATTCAAATGTCCACGTACAAAGACTAAACGTTTATTCTACGTACCCTCCTGCTGTAGTATAGAAGTTATTTTTAAGGGCATTCTTTAAGACGCAGTCCGCTACCAAGGTTAGGTATGTAGCTGCGGTTACAGATGAATGAATGTAGATGGAGCATTGGTGGAATGGTATGGACAGGGGAAAACTGTGGTAGTACTCCGACAAAAAACCTACCCTGGTGCCAGTTTATGCACCACAACTCTCACATGGACAAGTATTGGATAGAACCCGGGCTTGTGCAGTAAGACGCCGGCGACTGACTCCCTGTGCCAGCGCAGGGCCCTAGGCGGTTATTGTGTGATAAAGTCAGAAACTTATGTAACACCAACAAATGCACTAATCTCTGTTTAGTCCTATTATCTTTTTACATAGCTGCTACATGTTTCGGCTTTATATAATGCCTTATTCAGGGGACAGACACCAAATTTGGCATGATATAACGCCGAAACTTGTAGCAGCTATGTAAAAAGATAATAGGAACACATACAGAACAGTGTACAAAAACACTAATCATCAACAAATGCACTAAGAGAGTTTTATCATCAATTGTAACACACTCCTACATGTTTCGACCCTGCTAGGTCATCTTCAGGGAGAACATTTTGTTATCGTTACACTAAGGTTGCACTTTATAGTTGAGTGAGAATGTGCTGTTGACTGTGTACTGCGTGAACTCGCTGTGGTCCCGGCTTGAAGCCCAGCAGGGTCGAAACATGTAGGAGTGTGTTACAATTGATGATAAAACCCTCTTTGTGCATTTGTTGGTGATTAGTGTTTTTGTATAATATAGTGCACGGACATGGAACACATTAAATAGAATAGTGTATTTGTTGGTGTTACGTAAGTTTCTAACTTTATCAAAATGCACGGAATAAACAGTGTACAAGTAAATGCTTATTGTCTGAGTTTTACTGAAGAATGGGTACGGTAAGAAAGTGGGTACTATTTGGACACGTACGTCTGAAGTACCTGCAATGCAGGCGTGAAACACAGTTGTTAGTTTAAGTGCACACCATACACAGTAAGCTAAAAGAACAGAACAGTGAACTGTTTCTTTATAGTATTCGCAGATAATAAGGAAAACACAGAACATTGACGCTGTAATAATCACAAATATGTTTACAATACTGAACAGTATTGGAAAAGAATACACAGAATTTATTAGTGTCAGTAAGTCACAGAACTTTCCGTGGGGAACGGCCAGGGATCTGCAGTTCTGCACCATATCCCTTGTATTATCTCGAATTAAACTACTGGCTTCAAAGATATCGTTTGATGTTATCTGGATGCTTGATTGCGTGATATTTTGTCTTTGTGATTTTCCGCACAATGTACTAGTATTCAAATTAGTGATCTCTTGATTGATGATGCCAAAATAATAATAATGACAGAGATTTGTAAGACACGAAAACTGCGTAAGGATGACGTACGGACTGCAGTAAAGAATAACTTACAAGGGGAAGATCGTCTTAAAGCGAATAACTGTGTACTGTTTGCTTATGGATATAAACATGCACGCAGCTGATAGAAATCCTATTGCCAGCTTCAGACAGCACGTGTAAGTAAAGTAGGAACTGTCTTTTCCACAAACATTGGTCCGATTATGCTATCCACAGAATAAATCCTTCGTACTGTGTTTGCCACTTCCTTATATTTTACTAAGGCATTTCCCATCGAAACAGCATATGTGAATGCAAAAGCCACAGACTCGAATTCATAAGCGGTATGCCTGACAGACGTCAGAACAAATTTATTCCGTTGAAAAATAACACGCCGGAAAAGAAAAAGCGAAACTGATATAACGAATCCCGTACTTAGAATGAACGAAGGTGTGGAGAATTCTAGTAGCCCGTCACTTGAAATATTACAAGAATTTAGCCTCAGGTATTTTGAAATATGGAAAAGAACTGTCAAGTTTCTTGTGCTGCTCATCGGTATAGAGTTATAAATATTACTTGGTCAGTATTGCTTTGCTCTATGTAGTCATTTTATTAGTTTGAAGTAAACTCTAGTAACGGTGTGTCTGGGACGTTTCAAATAATAAATTCTATTAATTTACAGTACAGTATTTCATGTATCTCCGGTATCTGCCGTTGCACATCAGCAATACCATTAGGAAAATACAGTAAACACATCTCCCATCTCTCACAATAATTTGATATAAAATGTTTTATCATATGCAAATATTTCTCTCTGATCGATATTTTGTAATTCACTTAATGTATATCGCAATTTCCATCACGTGACCTTAACGTTACTTTTTCATCTGCACCATAGAGCGACTTTATATATTGGCGTTGAAGTTTCAAATTTTGTGTACAGCCATTCCGCGCATTTCTTGGGGGTTAGGTTGCAAGACGCCCTGCGAAAAGCAAAAATCTGCGAGTAATTGACCGCCTCCTCGGGGGGAGGGGAGGGGGGAGTTTAGAATTTTTAGTGTTTTCTTTATAACAGTTTACTTTATTGTTTCTTTTTATGTTCAAATCCACTTTTTTAGTCATTTAACTCGAAAATAGTGAAAATGAAGAAATGAAAAGCATTTTAATTTACTTTGTACACATCTTTAATTTTATTTTGTGACTGGTTCACGATTATTGAATGATAATTTTAGGCCAGGTGTGAAATTTGCAGGTTCTATTTCTTTTGCGCGTTGCTTTGGCATTATTTTTATATAGGCCTAAATGTGTTCCTGTTTAACGACACTGTCACTCGCCAAGGACACGTGAGTGAATGTGTATAGGGCACTGGTGGAATGGTAGTTACAGGATAAAACCGATGTGCTCGGTGAAAAATCTGTCCTAGTGCCATTCAAAAATTCCTCATTAGCACATGAGCATCAGCCTGAACCCGCGCAGTGAAAGGCCGACGACTGACCGCCTTAAGCCATGGCACTACTTCATGGGCGTTCCATAGACAGATTTATGAAAAATGTTACTGGCATGAAAACTGACATCGAATAATAGTGTTATTCATGCACATAAATAAGGAGGTACAACTGCACATGACAAAGGGCCTTACAGCTGAGTCACGTTGGCTGCGGTGTATTTATTTTGTTGCGAAAGTGTAAGTTGAAGCTGGGCTAGGATGATGACGTATGCGGTGACAGCACCGACAATCTGGAAAAGAGGAAACGGATACCCTTAATTCTCACAATATTTTACAGTTGATCTTGTACCTCACAAAAAATATACTCGATTACAAAGATGAATTTATTACTTCTGTTTAACCCTTTAAAGACGAAACGTGTCTGTTTTATACAAGAACTCAGTGCGTACCGCGCTGTAAACACTCTCCACTTCGGTTATAAAAACCAGTCTCTTAATGTTTTATAAGGCAAAAGTTGCTGTTTGTTCTGAGATCCGTACAAAACACATAAACGCAATGTGGGCACCACGTAGAATTTTTTAATGTTAAACCTGGTGGTATGTAAAGTTACCGCTAGGCTTTAAAGGGTTAAGCATAGACTCGCTGCATTTTCTCATGACGTATTTACAGTGTGTGAGGAAAACTGTACAGTGTAGTAATGCTGACTATTGAGAGACTCGGTAAATATTGTGTGCTTCGCTTGAAAATCATTCTGTCTGAATGGTGAACCTCACGAGTCCTTAACTGAGTAGAAAGACCCCGTGAAGGAGTCAGTTTCGATTCACTTTTAGACTAAAATTATTTTATAGATGTGATTTGAAGGATTCATATTACAGGTTGAGTATCCCTTATCCGAAATTCCGAAATCCGAAAACCTCCAAAATCCGAAACTTCTTGCGCGCCGAAATAACGCCACACATGGAAAATTCCAGACGGCTGTGGGGTTCCCAGGCATGGCGTAGCCGGCCCCCACATACCTTGCGTGGAGCAGCGGAGTGCCTCCTCATCCCCAACGCGTCCGCTTCCGGGTTCCTCAGCCGCTTCCGATGTTCCTTCTCACGATGAGCACAGCGCTGTACGGATGTAGGTACGTGTAAATAAGTTCAACGCTCAGTTTGTTATTATACCGTAAATAAAACCTATATATACATAAGCTGTATATGAAACATAAATGGATTTCGCATTTCGATTTGGTTTCCCCAAGCTATCTCATTTTAATATGCAAGTATTTCAAAATCCGAAATCCGAGACACTTCCGGTCCCAAGCATTTCGGAGAAGGGATGCTCAACCTGTAGTTAAAATTATGCGTTTGTCTTCTGCTGTGCCTGTCTGTAATTTCGCTGCGTGTTACCAACGTTTCAGAGGAGCCTGCTGTCTCCATGTTAAAAAAAACATGAAGATGGAAGTACATTGTTTCTCCGAAATTCTCGTAATCGCCTGCGTAGTTACAGGATGTTATAATCTGCAGTCGCATCACATGAGTTGAGAGTGTTTTTAGTATTCTTCGGTGTTTAAGCCTTAGTGAGAATTCCCTGCATGTTTGAGCGTTTTACAACTCAGTAATTCCATTTATCATGTTTAAATTGGCCAAATAATTGACAGAAGAACTAATGAGTAAAGTACTGCACTGGTCACAAACCCAAACTCTTTTACAAAAACACTAATCACCAACAAATGCACAAAGAGAGCTTTATCATCAGTCGTAACACACTTCTACATGTTTCGACCCTGCTGTGTCATCTTCAGGGAGAATTTTCGTTAGTTACACTGGGGTTGCACTTTACAGTTGAGTGAGAATGTGCTGTTGACTGTGTACTGCGTTGTTTTTGGAGGCGTGAACTCTCTGCGGTCCCGGCTTGCACTGCAAGTGCAAGAGAGTTCACCCCTCCAGTGCACAGTACACATTCAGCAGCACATTCTCACTCAACTATAAAGTGCAACCTTAGTGTAACGATAACAAAATAATTCTCCCTGAAGATGACCCAGCAAGGTCGAAATATGTAGGAGTGTGTTACGATTGATGATAAAGCTCTCTTTGTGCATTTGTTGGTGATCAGTGTTTTTGTATGATATAGTGCACGGACATGGAACACATTAAATTAAACTCGTTTCTTTATCGATACCGGCCCATTCCGAGACCTTTTGTAATGCTCCGTAACTAATACAGTATGATGCCTATACAGGACGTTCAAAAGTAAGTATGTAGTGAACAGGGCAATTGAACGCGCAGACTGCAAGACCGCAACTGACTTCAGTGTCGCATATAATACACACTCGTCCTACCGAGTTGGCAGTATGTGTAGCATCTTAGAACCTCTTGCTTGCAATGCACGATTATTGCACGTACACGCATAACTGTTGTTGATCCTGAAAGTCACTGCGTAGTTAAGTTCGAGAAAATCCGTTATTTTAAAACAGGCGATAAGGTATTGATAATGCTAAATTTCTAGAATTATCAAAATATCATACACAAATATCTCACCGCATATAAAAGGCTGAAATCTATAGGAAACAGTCCGCAGGCTGTGAACTGCACCTTCCGATGTAGCAGTTGCAGTGCGAACATCTGAAGCTAGAACACAGAGATATTCGTTACGAAATTTCTGAACTGTTTTTGACTTCGTAGGGTGCATTAGCGAATGAATGGATGAATGAACGAATGAATGAATGGGCGTGTGAGTGAATGAGTAGGCCTATATTTTTATATATCGTCACATTAATGCAGGAAAATTTTTAACATAAAAATAATTTGTATATATTAGTATACAAATAGCACAGAACATTCAGCGCCTCTTGCGATGGAATGTAGACTGTGGGATCCCAGAGTTTTCATATATCAAACTGTATCACGCATAGGAAGGTTAAAATTTGATAAAACTAGGAATTAGTTATAATCTTACCCCTTTNGGGTATAGCGGTCCCTATGTAAGGATAACCACAGTCCAAAAACACGCGGGTCACAACCGCATTCGAAGCAGATTTTACAATAAACAAACAACCAGGCACTAAAATTCAGCAGTGCCAAGACATACTGTTCGTATTCTAAGCAGGCACACATGCCGTGCAATTGACAACGAAAACTCCGACAGGCCAAATAGATGAAACACAAAACAGTAACACAAAAGAGCTTCTGATATTTACGTAGGCAAAAAGCAGGGAGAATAGTTCATGAATAAAACTGATAAATAGTTTATTTGATGTCGCTTAAAATATCCACAGCTATTTCAATTATATGGAGGGAGGCTGTGGGGCAGTGGCATGACATAACCTCAACTAGCCAGTACACTGCACTAGGGTCTGAGTGCAACTGAATACAAATCACTGCGTGGCTTGAAGTACAGTACGTTCTAAGTGGCCTTGTTAGAGGTACATCACAGTGTTGAAATAATCAACTCTACGACCAGTTCTTAGAAATGACCAATAATTTAAATAGACTTTCGAATTACCAAAAATACAAATGAACCACTTGATTCATCATGGGTGCACTGAAGGGGGGAGGGGTTGTCCAGCCGCAGCGCACCCCAAACCCCCGAAGCCGAAATTTAGAAAACACAGATTTTGTAGACATTACGATACTAAAAGTTTTATGCGATTTCTCCTTCAGCCGAAATTGGCCACTGAAGTTGGCTGATGACTAGTACATTAGAATTTTGAAAAATAAATTACTAAAATTAAAAAAAAACAAGAAGATAGGACACTGTGATTGAGTCATGGAAAATGTAGTTATATTAAATATCTTCCTTGTAGCTCACCTCCAGACAATGTGATGCAAACAACACTATAAAAAGAAACAACAAAACCTAAATTTTGGGGAATTAAATGGGAAAACCTAACTTCCATTCTACGTCATAAACCAACCACATGTCAACCTGTATTTGTCAGAAACTTAAGAAATAAGACCATGAATTTTATAATTAACCAAGAGATGCACAACCTTTGTATTTACACAGTTATATTATAATAAAACACTGAAGACTCCTACACAATTCAATCTCTGTGGGATTAGCATCAGGTAGTATGTATTTCAAATGAATTTGCATAAAACATTAACTAATTTACACGCTGTTAATTTCTGTCATCTTGAACATTATGTAGAAGAATTAGAGCAAGTTGTAAGTTTCTCGGTGTAGAACACGTGTATATAAAAGAATGTGGAACTTCGATACACAGTGTTTCGGGGCAGCGTGTGTGTACCTTGTACCTTCCGCCAGCGAAATAAAAACAAAAAGACACAGTTTACTTCTTGGATAACAGACGTAACCCAGCATGGCAGGTTTGTGATCTTTTCGCCAATTTATTTTCAGACTTGTCAAATAATCTAAATAGTATTTCAGTACTATGCAAGTGGATTACATAATGCTAACGAATCATGTAAAAACCTTCAATCACACTACAGTCCTAGAAATTAACCCAAACGTGGAATTGTATATACGTCATGGTTTGCACCTAAATGGACGAGGGAAAGAAGGGCTTTCCAAACAAATAGCTGCACAAACTTCTACAATGCTGGGGAAAGAAAGCAGAAAGTCCAATCAGTCTAGCCTGGGAAGGTGACTTAAAGAAATGAGCCACTACCCCAGTACTGGAAAACAGGAATGAAGTAAACTTAAACAAAGAGAATGAAACTAACCAAGTAGACAGGTCAGATCCTGAAGTATCATTTCCTAAAACATCAAATAGGTAAAAGAAAGTTCCAGTGACTATAAAAAACGATTTTTATGGTAAACAGTAACCCTGCAGCAGCTAATAAACTGAATATAAACCCCACCAATGGGCTGACTACTACTACACACAGAAAATATCAATCACAGACAGGTAGTAGTGTGCTGTAGTACATGTTCTGTAGACAATATTCTTAAGGTATTTCATCTGTTTCGACCTCAAGAGAAAAGTGCACTTCTTACTGGCCGCCTTCAACCTAACTTGCACTGCCCGTAGCGCATGCACAGGGAGTACCATGTGGTATTACTCAGTGACCCCACCGGAATCCTAGATGAGATATGGACGAGAAACTCTTTCGACCTCAAGAGTAAAGTGCCCTTCATTAATGACCGACTTCAACGTAAATGGCGCTGCTTGTAGCACATGTGCAGGGAGCACCATGTGTTATTACTCAGTGATCCCACTGCAATCCTAGGGGAGATAACGGACGAACAACTGTTTCCTCCTCAAGAGTGAAGTGCCCTTCGTATTTGACCGACATCAAACTAACCTGCACTGCTTGTAGCGCATCCGCAGGGAGTAGCATGTGGTATTACTCAGTGACCCCACCGCAATCCTAGGAGACATAACGGACGAAAATTGTTTGGACCTGAAGATTAAAGTGCCCTTCATTAGTCACCGCCTTCAACCTAACTTGCACTCCTTGTATCACATGTGCAGGGACTAACTTACGGTGTCACTTGCTGACCCCACTGCAATACTAGGGGAGATAACAGACAAAAAACTCTTTCGACCTCATGAGCCAAGTGCCCTTCATTACTGACCGACTTCAACCTAACTTCGACTGCATGTAGCGCATGCGTAGGGAGTACCATGTGATATTACTCAGTTACCACACTCCAATCCTATGGGAGGTATGGCCGAAAAGCTGCTTTGACCTCAAGAGTAAAGTGCCCTTCATTACTGACCGACTTCAACCTAACTTGCACTGCTTGTAGCGCATGCACAGGGAGTACGATGTGTTATTACTCAGTATTCCCACTGCAATCCTAGGGGAGATAATGGACGAACAACTGTTTCCTCCTCAAGAGTGAAGTGCCCTTCGTATTTGACCGACATCAACCTAACCTGCACTGCTTGTAGCGCGTGCGCAGGGAGTACCATGCGGTATTAATGACCCCACTGCCATCCTACGGGAGATGCGGACGAAAATTGTTTCGCCCTCAAGATTAAAGTACCCTTCATTGCTCGCCACTTTCAACCTAACTTGCATTGCTTGTAGCGCGTGCACATGGAGAACCATGTGGTATTACTGAGTGACGCCACTGCAACCCTAGGGTCGATACAGACAACAAACTCTTTCGACCTCGAGTAAAGTGCCCTTCATTGCTGACCGACTCCAACCAAACTTGCACTGCTTGTAGCACATGCGCAGGGATTACCATGTATTAGTCAGTGACCCCACTGCAATCCTAGTGGACACATGGACGAAAAACTGTTTCGACTACAAGTGTAAAGTGTCCTTCATTACTGACAGACATCAACCTAACTTGCACTGCTTGTAGCGCATGCGCAGGGGGCAGAATGTTGTATTACTCAGTGACCCCACTGCAATCCTAGGGGAGGTACAGACAACAAACTGTTTGGGCCTCAAGGGTAAAGTTCCCTTCATTACTGACCGACTTCGACCTAACTTGCACTGCATGTAGCGCATGTGTAGGGGTACCATGTGATATTACTCAGTGACTCCAGCCCAATCCTATGTGAGGTTCGGATGAAAAATTGCTTCGACCTCAAGTGTAAAGTGCCTTTAATTACTGACCGACTTCAACCTGACTTGCAATGCTTGTAGCGCATGCGGTATTACTCAGTAGCATGTGGTATTACTCAGTGAGCCCACAGCAATCCTAGGAGAGAGAAGGACGAAAAACTGTTTGGGCCTCAAGAGGAAAGTGCCCTTCATTTCTGACGCACTTCAACCTATGTTGCACTGCAAGTAGCGCATGCGCAGGGAGTACCATGTTATATTACTCAGTGACCCCAGTCTAATGCTATGGGAGATACGGATGAAACCTGTTTCGACTTCAAGAGTAAACTGCCCTACATTACTCACGGACATCAACCTAACTTGCTGTGCTTGTAGCGCATGCGCAGGGAGTACCATGTGGTATTACTCGGTGACCCCACTGCAATCCTAGGGGAGATGCAGACGAAAATTGTTTCGACCTCAAAATAAAAATGCCCTTCATTACTCACCGCCTTCAACGTAACTTGCACTACTTGTAGCGCGTGCGCATGGAGTACCATGTGGTATTACTGAGTGACCCCACTGCAATACTAGGGGAGATACAGATGATAAACTATCTTGACCTCAGTAGTAAAGTGTCCTTCATTACTAACAGACTTAATCCTAACTTGCATTGCTTTTCGCGCGTGCGCATGAAGTACCATGTGGTATTACTGAGTGACCCCACTGCAATACTAGGGGAGATACGAACGATAAACTATTTCGACCTCAGGAGTAGAGTGTCCTTCATTACTGACCGATTTAACCTAACTTTCAGTGCTTGTAGCGCATCTGTAGGGAGTACCACGTGATATTACTCAGTAACCCTAGTCCAATCCTGTGGGAGGTACAGACGAAAAAGTGTTTCGACCACAAGAGTAGAGTGCCCTTCAATACTGACCAACTTCAACCTAACTTGCATTGCTTGTAGCGCATGCGTAGGGAGTACCACGTGGTATTACTCAGTGACACCACTGCAATCCTAGTGGACACATGGATGAAAAACTCTTTAGACTTCAAGAGTACAGTCACTGCAGATTTGGTCGAAATTCGTCAGTAATGAAGGGCACTTTACTTGTGAGTCTTAAAGGATTTTTCGTCCCTATCTCGCCTCACTTCAACGGGGTGACCATCATGTCACACCTGGCACTCCCTAGCCATGCTCTACAAGCAGTGCAAGTTTGGTTGAAATCGGTACGTAATGAAGAGCACTCAACCCGTGTGGCTGAAACGTAAAGTTTTGTTCAGGTACTCACAAAGTCTCTGTTTTGGTCCACTCGGCTGGTAGCAAATTTGTCTCTCAAGGGAGTCACTACTGACTGCATCTGGAGGTACTCTTCAGTCGCATGTTTTGTGTAGCATCTAATGGTATGAGTTTTGCGCATGATGAACTGTAAACGAAGTAGGAAAAATGTCCCAACTATTATTGAAGACTTCAGCATAATAATTCGATCACCCTGAAGACAGAAGCAGTATGTTTCCACCAGAAGTTGAAGCATTTAACAAGTACAAGTTGCAGAACCCTAAAACAAAGCAATAGTTTTATGCTTCTTATTTGTAACTATTTTAACTTTATATGCTTCATCAAATTGTGCATAATTGGTCCTCAAGTTGCGATAATTTGGGAAAGGGGTCCACAGGGTTAGTGGGATATTGTAATAGGCCATCGGTACCAGAATATTCTAGCAACACTTTTGTAAGCTGTCATTAACAATGTGTATGAATTTTACGAAAAGAAAAAGTTAATGTGATTTAAATAAAAGTGAAAATTATTAGCTGCCCATGTGGGATACGCGTCACTGGAACAGACTTTTCTCCAAGCACTTCGCTTTTCTGTCACTATCATTCCACCAATGCTCCACACTCATATTTCACTTATCAACAACCGAAGCTAAATAACCTTCCCTGTTGCATCATCTTTTAAGAAACATACTTGTCTCTCACAGTGATTAGTGCAAAGAGACATTCCCCTTTCTGATATACAATTATAATGGAAGTAACATATTTTATCATCATCATCATCATCATCTGGTTCATTTTACGAAGAAGAAGCCAAGGCAGCACATTCAGTGTAGTGGATAGGCTAAAGGCTGAAGGATCCCGGGTTCGAAAATCAGCAGGGGCAAACAATTTTTGTCTTGGACACTGGCAAAATAAGAGCAGTCAATCGCAACAATATTTGCAATATTTTATCATGTATCATTTTGAAATATAATATACAGTCAAATATTACAATAATTTCGATTGCGTGCCCTATTTTTCATTGTAATTTATAAATCATAAAGGGATGGGCCACGTAAAGCAACTGTTTTCTTCTCAACAACATACAGACTGGCTCTGGGGCCCACCCAGCCTCCTACTCAATGGGCACCAGGGTCATTTTCCGTGGGTAAAGTGGCTGGAAGATGAAGTTAACCACTCATGGGTGAAGTGGTGGAGCTGTAGGTGTACAAATACTGCCCCTGTATGATTTCATGATGTGGAAAGGAGAACCTTTACCTCTTTTTGTTTATGATGCTGTCATTAACTTAGACTAGCCCATATAGTATCGAAAGGTAGAGTAATTAATGAAATGTAAAAGGATTTGTAAGGAAGCAGTCATGATCTAATAGAAATACAATCCTGGAATTTGCCTTGAAGGACAGACAAAACGTACAAGAAACCCGACATGGCAGCCAGTTGTCTGGCCAACATTCAAACCACGCGTATCCCGAGCATTAGCACTACATCAGCCCTTTCAGTGTGCTGGTAATCTCATATTATTTTCTTTTGTAACTAACTACGTCTGCTTAACTACAGAGTCTGTCTGCTTTAAGTCTGTCAGGTAAAACTCAATGCTTCACACTGTTGCCATATGTTGACTAAAAAAATAGTATTTCATCTTTATGAATAGCCAGGATAGGTCAGTCAGTACAGTGAATAGGTTGTGGATTGGACAACAGAGGAGGCATGGTTCTATTCCTGGCACAGGCAAGAAATATTTCTTTTCTTCAAAGGGTTAAGACCGTCTCCAAGAATTAATCAGCCTCCCATTCAATGGGTACCTGATTAAGCGGCTGCAAGGGGCAGGGAGGGTGACACTGATAACTCTCCTCTTCCTAGTGCCACGGTTAAGAATAATGGGAGCTACAACACCACTTCTCACTATGCCTTTATGCTGTACACAGTGACAATTTTACCTCTGTGTTTCTTTCTTATATAATGTAGAAAAACATTCATGATCTAAATGTATGCCAGATTTTACATTCTTATCTCCAACTAGTGACTATAAAACCAACAGCTGATAACAATTCTCACACCGTCATCGTGTTATTTTTACATTTTGCATAAGATTGCCCAAACAAAAAAAAAATTGCCCCCCCCCCCCCCCTCCTCGCAATATCTCTTACAACACACACAATTTGTAAATCTAAAAGTACATGTGGCCAATGTTGCTTCCAACTCACCAGTCAACACGTTCTCTCTGCTGTTATTACTGAACACAGTAAAGGTCGTTTCTAATTGCTGGATGTCCACACGGACTAAGCTGGGATCGAACCGGGGCCTCTACAGTGAGAGGCCAGCAACTAACCGCCTGAGCCACAGTAGAGCCTTTGAAGCCTGACTTTAACCTGAAAAGATTCATATCCCACTGCACAGTAAACACAGTCCATTTCAGCTGTAAAAACCAATCAGTTTATGCTGCACAGGGAAATAATTGCCGTTCTGAGATGTGATTCATAAACAACAAAACAATGCCGCACGAAGGCAGAATAAAGAACATCTGAATGTTAAATCTGATAGTACACAAATTAGCCACTAGGTCCTGGAGGGTTACAGGTTCATTTACTGCAATACAGTGTTGTCTCTCTCAACGATCTAGTATATTTATATATGAAGGTGTGCCTTAGAGACTGCTATAGGCATATATAAGGGGTTCTTTAGAGGCTCTGTTGTAAGCATCCTAGCCATATATCCGTCACTTTAGGGACCCATTGCCAGTATCTAATCCGTGTTCTGTCAATTCTAAATTGACCACTTCAGTGCTATTAACAGGTGCCCACATTGCATTATGGAAACTCTTATATAGAGCTGTACATTGTGCAAATCAACTAATGTGTTCTTATGGTGTACTGTACTTACTACTGCTGCCTTTCTGGGTGTTTTGCACAGTGAAATTAAAGGTGGCACTAGCTAAATCTCAGCTGATGACAGCACTGATAAAGAGGGTATATGTGGTGGAAATGTCACAGTTTGTTAAATCTGAGTTAACAGTACCTGAATTATGCAAATATGTGACTACACAGCCAAGGCAAACTCAAGAATGTGCTTCTGTTAGTCACAGAGCTCAGTGTAAAGTCACAATGTACTCAAAACATTCTCTACAACAATCCACTTATGCACTGTACGTACTCTTGAGAGTTCTGAGAGGGAGTTTTCTTGACCTGATGTTGATTCACTAATTCTGACATCCCATAACTGAAAGAATGCATCTTGGCACTGAAGTGCATTAAGAAGAAAAAGATTAATAATGCAGGAGAACAGCCAGAAGTTGTGACATTTAAGCCAACTTCCATCTAAATGATACAGAATGTTTTGTGTCCAGTTTACTGAAGTTGTGAGCGAAGTTTGCAAAATAAATTCTGTTTTTATATTTGTGTTTTCTGCCACATGCCTCCCAGTGGTAGTAGCATTTACTCATCAAGATCACCTGTTACTTGGTTGGTGGTCTACAACTGACTCAGCTGTACCCGTTGCTCATAACTGTCAACACATTAAGCAACTCACAACAGTAACTTAAAAATTTTAGTGTAGCCTTAACCTTTTAAAGCCTAGTGGCATCTTTACGTACCACCCGGTTTAACATTCAAAATTCTACATGGTGCTCACATTGCATTTATGTGTTTTGTATGGGTCTCAGAACAAACAGCAACTTTTGTCTTATAACACATTAAGAGATCGGTTGTTATAACGGAAGTGGAGAGTGTTTACAGTGTGGTATGCACTGAGTCCTTATATACAACAGATAAGCTTCATCTTTAAAGGGTTAATTTTGGTAGGAACAAATCCGTCATGTCACACCTTTGTTCTAGACATAAATTCCAAAAGGTACACAGGCCAAATTCTTGCACAATTTCTTGAAAATTTAAGTGATGAGAAGATGGGCTATGATTTCTTCCAGCAAGATGGTACAATCACCCACACAGTGTGTAATTCGGTGGCTGCCATATTAAAGCAAAGAAGAAAAAAAACACACTGCGCACGCGCGCACACACAGCACACACACACACACAGGATGAACTCAACCTCCTAACCACCTGAATTTGCACATGCAAACACAGGCAGGAAAACAAACCTAGAAATTAATTACAGAACAAGGAAATTTACTTCATAATTTTATCCTTTTCTGTTCAAATACTACTCATGTTTTTGATAAATCAGGCACTAAAATTTAAATACCCACCCCGATAGGATAAAGGTTAAAAAAAATCAAGCACATGTATCTTCAAACAGTATTTAATAATCTCTTCATTGGGTGTCAAGCATGTCAGAGTTGAAGGACGTCATTTCCAACACCTGCTTTAACATGTGGTTAGTTACATAACACAGACAGAGAATGTAGATCCTATGAGTGCATCCCATGTTAAGTCAGACATCCTGTACATTTAAACACATGTGTTCACAGTAACACAGACACAACAGAGAATGAGATCAAACATTATAATATTTAATATGAAATTTCTCCAAGCAGTCTGTCTGTCTGTCTGAGAACCTACTAGGTTGGCAGATAACTGAGGAATTCCTGATATATTCTTGTATTTTCACTACACTTAATGAAAATACAGCTGAACCCAGTTATAACGACATCGGTTTCTGCGAGACCTCGCCCACGGGGTCAGATATTCTGTGGTATTAATTAATTCTTGACTTTTAACTATAACATTATACTCCTTGCTTATAACAAAACAAAATATTCAGTCCCTTACATGATGTTATAACTGAGTTTGACTGTACAAAAATCAAATATTAAAATATATTAAAAATGTTGATATACCAAGTCCAGCCATGGAAAATGATGCATCTCTTGAGCAGATGGCATTGCACACAAAGTTCAGAGTCAACTCCAGCACTATTTGAGGAATGGCATAATGTACTTATCTATGACAGTTATGTTGGTATGCCAGTCCTTGTGAGAAACACCATTCAGCTCAATCAATTTCAGTCTCATTTTCTTATCCAGCGTCTTTAAACCAAACTTGTCTAAGACATAAGCCTTACGATTCCGCATTTCCACAACTTGTTCGTTCTCATCGAAATAACCAAAATGACTGAAAAAAAAATGAAACATAATGTATGAAACATGCTGCCCATAAACTTAATTTTATCCACTGTGGATCTGACGATAAGTAACTGTAAATAATTTAAATACAGAGCCATCTAAGCCTTTTATCTATAAAAGTGGATGTTAGGTTTACAGACTTTATATTGTTCATCTCCATAAACTAAAATTACTTTCAGAAATGAAGACCAACTAAATGCATGGTTTTTCACCAATTTGTTGTCTATTTTTCTTCCAACATGTTTTGGCAAGCTGCCATCTTCAGGGAGGAATACATCTCTTTATTATATAAAACACTTGAGACATTAAAATGTGCTGTTCATGCTACTGTTAAAATCTTCTTAAAATGTTTAAATCCTCTATAAAATTCCTACAACATTTCTGTAATCTTGCATGATTTGTTGGTGCTATGACATTGATTGGAGATCTGTGGCCCCCTTTTTTTATTATATCAATGGGATCAGTTGTGCTGGCCATGTGTATGTGTCTTGGTGTTAGGTAGCAGATTCCACCTGCTACCTAACACCGTGACACACACACACGCACACACAGCCAACGCAACTGATTCCATTCATGAAGAAGGGCCAAAAATCTCCAAATCAAGGTCACAGCACCAACAAATCATGCAAGATTACAGAAATATTGTAGGAATTTTAGAGGATTTAAGCATTTTAAGAAGATTTTAACAGTCGCATGAACAGCACATTTTAATGTCTTAAGTGTTTTGTACAATAAAGGAATGTATTCCTCCCTGAAGATGGCAGCTTGCCAAAACATGTTGCAGGAAAAACAGAGAATAAGTTAGCGAAAAACTGTGCATTTTGTTGGTCTTCATTTCTGAAGTTAGGTTTACAGACTTCATGCAGTCCTTGGCTACATCTAAAAAGTATGGTTATTCTTGGTCAAAAATTACAACGTAGTTGAAATATTATTCTGTGATAAAAGCCTCCTGATTTCCAGCTTTACTATTATCACAACAAAGTCCAAGAATCCATTGAAATGAAAATGTATTATTCATTGTAACTGGGATTTCTCTACCATTCAACAGAAACAATGTCACAGACTGATGAGATCTGCGCTCTACTGCGGTATTACACAGCATCAAATGGCAATCCTTTACTGATGTTTCGGGACAACGTATCGGTCCCATCTTCAATGGTCAAGAAGTCTTCTTTGACTTCTTGACCCTTGAAGATGGGGCCGATACGTTGTCTCAAAACGTCCGTAAAGGATTACCATTCGATGCTGCATAACAACACAGAAGAACACAGATCTCATCAACATCATGGCGGAAGCCTGAAATCACGAATGTCACAGGCTTTAGTTTCAACCGCACTTGTATCAGTATGAATCTTCTCCATGAGAAGGCAGAACAAATTTAACACAGCAGATTAAACAAGATGCATCAGCCACCTCCTTTATGTGGTACTCACCTTGACTGCCATGGTGTGATCACACCATCGTCAGGCCCACCAATCAAAATGAGTTTATGTAACCGAGTTATGCCATCTTTGTAACTGTTGCTCTGCGATGATACAATTTCATTGTTAATGTATGGTAGGAATCTACTGTAGTTTCGATATAGATATTGGTGATGCGGATCATTCCAGTAGTTGCCAACAGATGTATGTTGTCCAATATCAGAATAAAATAATTCATATGCAGTGCGACAGACGAGCCCAGGGAAAAACAGGTGAAGGAATTTGGCTGTGATCAAAGAAAATTTAAGATATTAATCCTAGATTCTCTTTACAATTAACACACTGCAGTATTTCTATGCCTCAACAAGTAATGCTACATTTATTATTATACATACTGCCATACTGCCCAGCTTGTGGAGAACTTAATGATATGAAAGTATCCACATTGTGATTAGGAAACTGTTCAAGAATTCCTCGAGCAATCAGACCTCCTTGTGAATACCCTGAAAATGTAAATCAGTCAGTTTCACAATAACTTTACCCACTGGTTCTTTAATTAAATATTACTCTCATAAGTACCTACCATGAACTGTTACTTGCCAGCTCACAAAATCAATTAATCTCAGGGCACTACCAACCACATTTTTTAGTCACGAATAACTCCTGATATTTATGACAATCTGGCAGATACATCAACTTACAACTGTAGGTCTAACAACAATAAGTAGAACCGACTTCAAATGTATCGTCACCAGAGAGTAAAGATGCTCCTTAAAAATTCAACGAATGCATCTGCTTCCAGTCTTGAAGGCAAGAAATATTCCTAGCACATACCGAATATTTATGTGCATTGTAAATTCTGTATTAAATTTAATACCAATTAAATTAATGCCCTCCGGGTGTGCGGCCGATATCTTCATTAAATCTTCGCCCATATCTTGAATCTGGTGCCACATTGGCGCAAGACTTGACCAACCTCCGAATTTATCAGTCGCATATACCTTTGTGCCTGGATGGACCTGTCAACAGAAAGAGCTCAATGAAAGGCGCCGAATGTTTATTTAACTGTACACTAAACTGTTTTAAACTTGTCTTCCTTCCTCTTGCATCGTTATTTCATTTGAGAAGAACACAAAACTCACCTGCTGTATATGTTCTGCCATCAGACTCATGGTTGAGTTCCCTGCCAACACCCCGTGTATAATTACAACTGGCTTGTAAGCAGTAATACATGTTTCTAGCAATAAATACGTGCATAGAAGCACAAATTTTCCACTAAAGAACATAATATCCTATCCGTTCCAGCTTTATTACGCTGCACACAAGTCTACTCCCCTAGCGCACTACAACACGCACAGACCGACGGATTCTACTGCGGTGCCGTCATTTATCGTCCGTGCATGGTACCAACGTACGTCGATGTGTGTACTTACCACCAAGATAATTAAAATTCCCTTTTTAAAAGTCTTAATACAGCATACGCAATTTCAAAATACTTTTTCCTTCGATGTCGAGTAATTTTTGCCGCTTACTGGTCTGTTTATTGTGTGCTACTGTATGTAAAATTATTTTGTAACAAACAGAGTAATAATTTACCGTAATATTGCAATATACGACAATGGCATGCTCATAGACTTTGTTGAGCTATTCCACTTGGCAGAAAGCTTGCAAGCTAAAAATAATTACGTTAGTTTTGGCATTTCTGCAAGTGAGTGAGTGTTGTGCCTGTGAGGGACTCTTCTGTTCTTCATTATGTTCTAAAACTGAATTATTTATACTTGATAGAAAGGTGAACTGCCGCACTTGGGTAAGTACCTGCTTGCACCACACACAAGTTACTCGTAATTTACAAATATGCATACATGACAAATACTGCAGTGTTATTACGGTGAAAATCGTATGTACAGAATGTTAAAAAAATTGCACAACCTTATGCAAGGTTATGTGACGTATGCACGTATACAGCATTTCTTTCATTACTTGGCCTAACTTGAAGAACATGTGCATACTGGCTGTTTCAGGCAGAATCTGTCATACTTCGCGATAACATTCATTAGGTTAAATTACGTTATTATAACGGAAAATATCGATATCGTAAGTTGAACGGTAATGCAGATAACGGCGAGACAAATTTTAAGGTATTAGAACTGTTGTACATTTATTGACTACCAAACGCGTGATTTCAGGCTTCGGCCGCGATGTAAATGAAATCTTTGCTCTTCTGGGATGTTAGGCAGCGTAGTTGCGTAGTTAGTTAACGATGTTTCAAGACAACGTATCGGTTCTATTGTCAAGGGTTAAGCTTTGACTCTGGAAGGTTGCTCCGACAGATTGTCCCAAAACGTCGGTAACTACCAATCATTCGTTGCGTAACATCCCAGAAGAACGAAGATACCAAATACGCATTACGAGTAGGAATTTATAGTTCCTGTAATGTTAACACCTGTACTTAACATCTAATTAACACCTGAATGACATTAGACATTGAGTAAGAAAAACCATTTTCATAAAAATTTCCCGTACGTTTCCAAGTACTTTACACAGCACCTTCGCCTTCGTATATCTTGGCTATGGTTTCACGGGTGGTCTTGGCTAGTGTAAGCATAATACACCATGTTAAACAGGTATAGTATGTGGAACCACAAAACCATGTGTTTTTCGCTGCATTGCCTCCGTAGCCGTTTAACTTCAGATGTGGGCATGTTTGGTTATATTGATGTAAATTAACCTAAGGAACTTTCTTCTGAAGTAGGGCATATCCCTCCTGAAACACAGTGTATATACCTCTAATGCTATAAAATGAATACAGCATTTTACACTCTTGTATTCTCTGTTTCAGATTGTTTCTGCAGTTCTCAAGTCAAAACTTGTATTCACCAATATATTTACTACTGTTCAGTAAATTCAGTTACTAACATAATGTTTTCATCTGTTGGGTGAAGTCGCTTCATGATGGTCAGTTGAAGTTGGCAGCATAAATAACTGTACACTTTAGAATAATCCAGTTAGATACGTGGTTGGTATCAACCAAAATTTTTGTCAAAATTTAAAGTGCTGCAAAACTACACATTGAAATGTCTCCGAGACACCCAGTACAATCTCTGTACCTGTGCGCTCTTTATGTGGTAATCAATAAAATTGCCACTGCCATCACATTGATTCATGCTGAAGGCAATTTAGAGGAATGGGACACATACGAAGTGTATGAAGAGGAACTGCAGTCAGTTGCCAACTACTTAACTTCTCTACCACACAACATCTCTGAAGAACTTTTGCAATCAATTCTTAGCACTGAAGAGCTAGATGTTGCTATCAGATTCTGTATCCTTAAACTTATGTTTCATAACCACATCAAGTCACTCATTGTAGGAGCTTTCCCTAAAGATTATTATATGACAGTATTAGACATAATTGGTGATCATGGAGCAGAACTACAGACTTTGGATTTGAGAGGTGTTTGGGTGAAAGGAGATGAGGCTAAGAAATTACAGCACACATTGGAAAAATTACCAAACTTGAAAGAACTGTACATACCGCATGTAGCAAGTAACGGTATTCTGGCGGCCCTTGGACGAGACCATGGGTCACTTTTAGTTCTAGACATTTCAGGAGCATGCAATATTTCATGGGAAGGTATTGAAATGCTATGCTGTGCTCCATCTTCTTCAATCCAACCTTCCCGTTTACAAGTTGTGAACATTGGAAGCCCAGGACAGGAAGATGTATCTCCATCTAATATAACAACACTTTTGAAAAACCTACCAGACTTAAGATCTTTAGGTGGTTATTCATTTGTTGGCAAAGCTTTGTTGAATCTGATATCCAAAGATGGTGGAATAGTACGAGAAACTAAATTACAATATCTACACGACACAGGAACGGATTTGGATACGCTGGATGCTATAAGGAAGCTGTGTCCAAAGTTGGAATCTGTATACTTGGATCGACCAACATACGGTGTTGTTGGAAGACTTCATTCAATCTCTAAACTGAAACAGGTGAAACTCAATAGATTTGATTGTGCAGAACTAGATTTAATGTTGACAAATTGCGGGGTTTCACTTGAAACATTAGAACTTTTGGTGGGAAAAGGCATGTTGGATATGAGTTCAGTTGCAAGCCACTGCCCACAACTTAAGAAACTCACATGTTACAAAATAGAATTTCTAACACATTATGAACAAGTGATTTTTCCCAGTTTAACAAAACTAGAAGTGCTTCACTCAGTAATAACCACATCATGTATTAGGTACTTGTTGTCAAGCTCACCACAGATCGAAGAATTCAGTATCGGAGAGCATGTTGACTTAACTGACAATGATTTTGCAGATATTCTTGGAAAGACAGCTCTCCCACAGCTGCGTAAATTATGGTTTCAAAGTGCCAGGAATCTCTCTAGAATTACAGTTGAAGTACTTATGGTCACATGTCCAAGTCTGAAGAGTATTGCATTGGTGAGTGGATGGGGTCTTGGTTCTGATGATATTCAGGACTTACTTTATGAAATACAAATTTCTAATTTGGATCTGGCTTTATTGGAATTCTTTGCAGACTAGAGCAAAAGATGTCAATGTTATTCATATACAGATAAAAGTTCACACACGTCATTAAATGATACTGTGTTTGAAAAATCTGTCATGTGACTGTATTTTAGGGATGACAGCTAAGAGTAATGTTTTTTTAGCTCACAGAATTGTCTTTCCTTGTCATACCTTTGCATGATTGTAGTCTATAAGGCTGTCACATTGGAAGCCAAAATAGTTTGTATATATGTCTTACATAATGTGTAATGTGGAATGTGTGTTGGGTCAAGCTCACACTACCTAAAAATCCAAGCAATCGCCCTAGCACCATGCATGGCTTGGACAGACTGAAAAGCAAGCACATGTTCAAGGGAGCAACCTCCACTGGTAGCAGAATGAGGATGCAACTATGTGGAACTCAGAGCTCGATTAAAACTTATTTCAGGAAGCATCCTCGTCAGATAATGATGTGGCAGCTTTATGACACAGTTGCACACTACTGCATGTGAGTAAAGTCACAAACAAATATTAAAACAGATAACGAACCACACATTTTTAATGCCACCCCAATACTGTATTTGCCCTTGTATTAAAACATGACATTAACCCTTTAAAGACAAAGTGTATCTGTTTTATATAAGGACTCGGTGTGTACCGTGCTGTAAACACTCTCCACTTCGGTTATAAAAACCAATCTCTTAATGTTTTATAAGGCAAAAGTTACTGTTTGTTCTAAGATCCGTACAAAACACGTAAACGCAATGTGGGCACCACGTAGAATTCTTTAATGTTAAACCTGGTCATATGTAAAGTTACCACTAGGCTTTAAAAGGTTAAAAACAACAATCAGTGGCACAAGTCAGTAAAAAATATTGCATACCTTCTTTGTATCGCACCAGAATTGATCATGAATGACAACTGTAAGATGTAAAAAACTAAAGTACCTGTGGTGTTTCATGTTTCATGTAGTGTTTAAACCTTTAGTACCAGGCTGTATTGGTATGTTATGCTAAAAAATTTATAAGCTGCCAAAACACAGAAATATTGATTTTTATACTGCTTTTGCCGTGCATTTTTTAATATATATAAAAACAGATACCAACAAATGCACTATACTTATGAAGAGACACTTTCATACCATATTACATCATATCACCTGGCATGTTTCAGTGTTAGTCCATCATCTTCAGGGGTACATTCTTACCATTGCCTTCACAAGATCAAACATTGCACCATGAACAATTCATTATAAACCATATGTTCACTGTCCAATAGTGATGTCACAGCACAAGTGTGTACATCATAAAATCTTATTAAATTCTTTAAAACACTAAAACTTTAACAACTTTGTACAACCCACAAGTTAGTATATTGCAATGTGCGCCACCACCTAACAGAACCACCACACAAACAACAGCAATGACATTCTGATCAGTACTACACAGCACTCCACAGCAGGCACCCACCCAGATCAACCACCCACACAAAACAGGTATGTCATCATCCTTTTAACAGCTATATTGAACTTAAACATTTCAGCCTACTTATAATAGACCTTCATTTACAGACTACTTCAGCCTGCACACCTAACTACACATCAAACTTACAGTTGCTCCATTTTTTACCCATGTCAAGATATTTTGACGTACTGTTATACAACAATCAACAACTTAAAGACGATTGCACATCGCAATATACTAACTTGTGGGTTGTACAAATTTGTTAAAGTTTTAGTGTTTTAAAGAATTTAATAAGATTTTATGATGTACATACTTATGCTGTGACATCACTATTGGACAGTGAACATATGGTTTATAATGAACTGTTCATGGCACAACAGTTCATCTTGTGAAGACAATGGTAAGAATGTACCCCTGAAGATGATGGATTAACATTGAAACATGCTCGGTGATATGATGTAATATGGTATGAAAGTGTCTCTTCATAAGTATAGTGCATTTGTTGGTATTTGTTTTTATATACAGTAATACTGAGATGTGCAGTGAGTAAACGAGTCGCGTTATTCAATTATGTGGTTGCTGCTTAAATTTCAACACAACAAGGAAGCTTCACACACTTAAATGGTGACCAACAGATCACCCGATCTCATAACATGAAAGAATAGCAGTGGCCAACAGATTGGCCATCCAACACTGAGAAGGTTAAGTTTTCAAGCACATCCACAGTTTTCCTGAGTAATTAAAGAGCAGGATAGCTCATATTTTACTTCAAGGAACAGGTATATATCTGTCAACAAACACAACACATGTATCTTCTATTCGACAGTAAACACAGCATGTCTGTCTTTGGGATCACAATTAACTTTTTAAGTCAACACAGTACAAATAATGAATTATGTGACAGTAGATTATAGCATTATGCAAAGGGAAGGCTCAGGATATTTGAAGATTCCTGGGTTAGTTTGTACAAACAACTAAGAACATGGAAAAACTAAATGGGGATTTAATTATATATAACAAAAATCACACATTACTATAGTATCAGGTCTCCAACAAGGTAAGCCTACCCTGAAGAAGCTGACTTACCACTGTTCCAAAAAATTATGGTGTGATGGGCTACCAGTGTCCAATTCAGTGTGACCAGCAGCCAAGACATCCACATCCTCATAAAACTGTAAGATTTCAGTATTAATTTCTGTTAAAATTTATCACATCTGTGCTGTCACAAGTGCAGCACTACTTCATACCCTACTCATCACACAGACTGGGAAGGTGTGGACTGGATTCATCTGGCTTAGGATAGGGGCAAGTGGTGGGCTCTTGTGAACATGTTAGTGAACCCTCAGGTTGCATAAAATGCACAGAATTTATAGGCTAGGCGAGGAACTGTTTCTCACAGTCTCTGCTCCATGGATTTCGTTCACTGTAATGCATCCAGCCATCAAATCATCACTACAGAAAATCCTCTAGCTCTTCAGCATCCACTTACAATTGCATGTGCCCATCTGAACTTAATGATAAAGCTTCAATAAGGCAACATGCTATCAACAAATACTAGGACTCTCTGCTTCCACAAAAACAAAGAGATCTAACACCAGAGGTATTCATCATATGATCCTACCAATGAAAGATACATGCACAAAAAATGTTGGAAATAATCGTAGAGACGAGCAATAATGTATTGACCATTGTCATAGTCATCATGTAGAGAATTCCAAAATTCAGGGTTATGCTGTGTTACTGGGTTAGGATCCTGATGTTTCGGGGCAACATGATGGCCTCGAAACAGTGGCAGCTGATTAACTAGTGATGTGGCATCATATCCCAGAAGAATGGAATCCTCAGAGCACCATGAAAATTTCAAGACTCTTATCAATACATTCTTTGGGTAATTTTCAACATGTGTTAATGAAATCACAGACCACGGTTCTGTAATATAACAACAGTACCAAAATTATTTATTATATTCTGAAATTAATATCATACATACAAATTATACTTTATCTCAGTCATAAAAATAATGTTATATGTAATGTCATATACAAGGTACGTTATTTACAATGGACAAACGTTCAAAGCAGAATTGCATTGATAAATTATGACAAATGCCCCCTAAATGGTGCTGCTGTATCACTCAAATGCTCTTAAACTCAACCTGAATAATCAAATGAACTGGATCTTTGGCCCAGACCCTATTCCTTTCCTTCTTCAAATGCATGAAGATAGAAAAACAGTTCCAAGATAAACTAAATTCTGCAATAATACTGCTGTCACATTCCTTGATTCTTGAACTTGCAAAAGGAAAGCCAACAACATTCTAAAATTGAGACCTACAACCAATACAAACAAAATGCGGCTGGATAGGGTCAAAAATAATCCAGACCATTTGAATACTTAAAATACAGACTTTAAACCTTTCAATATTTGGTCCTAAACACCACCAAGCAATTACTTCCCCCCTACCACAGTGCAAGGTTTGACGCTGCACTGAGTTTGTTTAAGCCCATCACTTATTCAGTCTGCCCAAGTGAAGGCCATATTTGTTAGTGATGGAATTTCTTCTCTGGATTTTTAGCATGATCTAACAGTAGAGTGCAGGGTCTAAATGGCTCTCCATAGTCTTTCTCAAACTCTAGCATTTTGTTCACCAAATTGCCTGCACCATACACATCAACCCATCGGAAGGGACCACCAGTGAATGGAGGGAAGCCCAAACCAAACACTGCTCCAACATCTCCTTCCAGCTGGAAAAAACACAAAATATTAGTAAAATACTTGCAGCCAGACTTGTCTTAAATTCATATAATAAGGATTACAACACTGCTGTGGCAGTGCTTTAAGATGGTAGCCAATCTTGGGGCTTACTGCTTCATGTCAGGCAGCTCTGAAGATTCAAACCTGGAACCAGACACTAGCCACCCAGAAATTTTCATGGTTTTCAGCACTGTGTACAGGCATATTAGAGGCCAGTATATTAGAATTGGCCATGGCCACTTCTATACTCCATTTCATAATTCTCAATAAGTCTGTTATTCAACACGACGTAACTTAAGCAGCTGTTATACTGCACAGAGTACAGAAGAGACAAAGATTACAGTTTGTATATCCACAATGAATGCCTTAAACGGTTTTCATTCACCATCACATCTAGTACATGTATGGAGTCCACAAAACAGTTTCTATTGGGAACATGAGGAACACTGATATCTGGACTACAAGTGAGATCTCGGGTTCAAAATCAGCTGTCTGACCAAAAATGTTGTGAGCTTCCCTCATGTCAAAACAGTAAAAATCATTTTACATTTCACATGCTTATACCAGTTGCAATAAACAAAGGCAAGCAAAACAACACACACAAATTTCTCTGTTCTATCAGCAAGATACAGATAAGCAAAATGAGATAATATGAGTATGTGACTGGGAATAGCTTGATCTAAGGGCCCACCAGGTTTGGTGCTTCTTTGCCTGAAGACAGAAAAAGAGCCGGCATCCGTGCATCTTTAAAAAATTACCTGATGGACAAAGAGAAGAGAGAGAAGATGTGTCAGGTAACTTTACAGTCAAGCTGTGTTCCCTCTTTTGTCTACACCTGGCAATGAAGGTTTGGTTTGGCTCTGCATGGTCCAGATCAGAGTGACTGGGTTTGGTATGGTCCCGTTAGGCACTTCACATGTGAATTTAAGACAACCTCACATATTTAAGCACCAAATTTAAGGAAAAAACCTTGTCTTGCATTTGAGTAAATATGGTATTTCTTCCAGGTTCAACTTACATGCCATTTCTAACACTCCCTAAATATTTATTCCAATTCTCTTTAAAACTGTTACGGTTTTCTTGCTTAATTTTGACACCAACAAATTTGCTCACTTCACGGTTCTCTTTAACGCCATCCAAAACCAGCTGCACACATAGCAATCATAAGATATACCACTACAATACTTTCAGGTGGTCTGACGTTTATACTTCTGGAATGTCATTATTAATAAACCAGACTTCAATGAATGAGAGACAAGTACAGTGCAATGGTACAGCACATGAACTTAACGATTACTATGGAACTCACCGGATTATCTAAAATACCCTCCTGGAGGCACAGTACTGCTTCATTGACAAAACGTGACACCATACGGAGTTGTCGATCTTCGACAGACTGTGAACCCTTGGGTTCGAGCTTGTATTTGGATAAGATATCCAATGCTCCTGGGTTTACATCTCGGTTCTTGCTAGTACCCTCATACAAAAAGCATCCTTTGGATGATTTTCGACCTGAAACCAAACATTAAAAAATCACCACACTCTAATAAAAGTACAAAAATACTAACCCTCTGAGTTACATTACTAAACTGCCAATCCTGTGGTACAAGTTCATTTAAGTGATGTTGAAAGGAACCTGCAGTATTTAGTTTCATTATATAACTAGCATAAGCAGCACACTATTTGTCACTTTGCCATTCATTTTCATGGAAACCAAATGCCCAATGCAAGCTACTGAAAATAGCACCACTAGATGGCAGCAATAAATAGAACTGAAATAAAGGGGTTGGTACTTAGCTAAGTCTCTGATATTACCCATACCTTCTTTTAACTAATAAAATATGCTTACCTAAAAATCCTGCCTCAACGAAGTCTTTCAGGATATTTATATCACCCCCAGCAAACCTGGGACCAAACACCTTGGCCAAGTCTTGAGCAATATGAGCTGAAACATCAATACCAACTTCATCTGCCAGAGTAGCTCCACCAACTGGAAAGCCAAAGGATTTCGTCAGCTTGTCCAGCTCTTTGGGGTCTACACCTTCCTGTGAAAATAAAAAGACACATCAACAAGGAAACAAGGAGTTCTGGGCAAAGTTAATGAAATGTACTTTCACACTGTAGAGATTTCCACTCCTACAAATCTTGTAAGATTTGAGCTTCTTCAGAGCAGTGCTGACAAAGACTCCTTGTTGTGTGCTCACCAAACCACACTGGCTAAACTACGCTGGAAGGTGTGTATACTAGACTTAGGTCCGGGTCCTCTTAAATACAGAACAGTCAAACCGCAGACTTCAGGTATTTGCAGTGTTTGATATGTGTATACAGAAAACACTAGTGGCTTCTACACAAAGAGATCCACATTCACTGGACGCAGCCAGAACCAGTTTTCTTGCTTCCAGATTACCACTGCGATGTATTTCTGTGACTTTCTTTATACTTTATGTCTCATGGGTTCGTAATTTTGTGGTGACATATGGGTTTGGGTTTATTGGCTGCTAAGACTTATTTTTCATCGTCCTTTCACATCAACCATTGACTGTTACAGAGTGGGCACAGTGCTCTAACCCACAATTACCTATATGGCCTTTGTCTGCCAACTGCAGCAGTTTTCAGAAACTTAACCACCACAACTGGTTAGGGATTGCTGTATGTGATTAATGCAGCATATTTTCTGAACACGAATCTGACACACTACAAACTCTGTCAATGTACATCAACTTATAATAATTTCCTGGAAATCCGCAACGCGGACAAGTACCATATTTACCTAAATATTAGACAACCATTTTCACAACATCAAATTTTCAATAAAATATGTACACACAACATATTTAACATTGTGCACAATTATACAATGATCCCCACTTTTCAGATCATAAATTAAGAAACAATTCTCGTCTTATATTCGCGTATATACGGAAGGTGGTGAACCTCTTAATTACCACTGTGCCACTTCCTGCAGCCATATACTGCGCAAGTTCTTCCTTCCGTATTCGCTATCCAATTTACTGACTTTATTTACCAGCTCTTCTGACGTATTACTAACACAGATCATACTTTTCGTCTCAGTGCTCACAATTCACACTTCATCACATGTGACCTAAACGCAATGTAACACTGTCAGTGAAACAAATTAAACATACCTGCAAAAGGCGGATTGCTTCAGCAAGCATGACAGAAAGTATGCGTGTTGTATAGAAACCAGGTCCATCCTTAACTGTGATCACTATCTTTCCCTGCTTTAGCCCAACACTGACTGCAGCAGCAGCTGTATCCTGTGATGTCTTGTCTGTAGTTATCACTTCTAGTAGCTGCATTTTGTCCACTGGAGAGAAGTAATGCATCCCTATAACCTGAAATACAGGACTGCACCATTTGAGCAATAAAAAACAACTATTCTGTACAACTACATCACCTCACAATACAGTATCTGCCCAGCTGGCAAAGACAAAAGGGATTTATTAGATGAGTGTAAAAATTTTTAACAGTTTGCCAAAATTTTAATACACAATTCATTTTATTCAGTTGATGAATTTCTTCATTATTGTCAAAATTTATAGCGGAGACTAGGATTAGGCAATACATTACTTATACTTACTGAGTAGAACTCCCATACCATGACCCTATGACAATTATATGTTATACCACCTGAACACGTACATATGATTAGGAAGACGTAAATTGCTATGCAGTTTTTCAATGCCTTCATATATGTTTATTATATTACACTATTATTATAACACTACGATGAGCCACTGAAACACACCCAACTTCCAAAACCCTACAACTTTTTTGATATTAACCCAACATCAAAAACTTAAGAAGTCTTATTTGTATTCCATGCCTTCCCTTGTAACTACAGAACTGTCTAACCAGTAACATAATGTGACTGTACAGTGCTGGCAGACAGGCCAACATTTGCAGTTCCAGAAATACACTGTGAGGAGACAACCAGTATATGAAATTATCCATGCAATTAAAGATTACTGTCTTCTAGGATGTAATGCTGGGTAGTTTGGGTGGACATTTACTGAAGGTGGAAGCAGCAGGTTCCTCTGAAAAAGTAAGTTCTACCAGACCATGAGGCATCACAGCCATCAAAACCTCAGATGCCTTGCTAATAAGGTGTCTCCTAACATGACCTACCTTCTCAGGATTTTTGCTGGCCTGAGCGATCTGAGCAATCGGAAGTGCACTGGTATTGGTTGCAATGATACAGTGAGGAGGCGTACATTGCTCTATTTCTTTGATCACACGATGCTTAACTTTCAGATCTTCAAATACAGCTTCAATTACTAGGTCAGCATTCTTGAAGTTTTTATATGAGAGTGTTGTGTCCAAGTTGGAAAGATAGCGATCCCGCTGAAGCCTACAAGACAAGAGCATGGTTGATCAAATGCTGTTGAAGCATCACGCCTAAATTTGTCAATTCTGCCATTCACAGCTAACATGATTTATCCACTGATTATGTGGGTGATGGACTCCAATCGAGAAACCATTTATATGGAGAAAATTCAGAATTTAAATGTGTGACATGGAAAAGCTGCCATTTGGAATGCACACAGCAGAGTTTAGCACTGTCTCCTTCCTGCCTGGCACCAGATGCAAGTTTCTCAATTCATACAAGGCCCAACTGTTTTGTTTCTTTCCTATGGGACTATGCTCACATATACAGATTATCAGTACTGTGCTGACAACTCTGACTCCACATAAGTGACCAATCAAAAACACAAATATAATGGAACATGTCTGGTTAGATGTATCGTCTAATGACCATTAATAAGTCACTAACCAGCTACGTTCAGCATTCAATGAACAAACAACTTTATTGCATTTGGTCATATTTTTCTATTATAATCGGGGTCTATAACTGCGACCTCTGTCTAAAACACAAAAAATGTTACAAAGTATGGATAATACTTCATTAAGGCAGTGATGTGGAAGCTGTAAATGACCAACCAACCAGTTACACTTAGACAATTTTCACAGTTTCCAGCTATGCTACACAATTTGTGATAAAATAATCTGGCATACACATTCACCAAAAACTGTTAACACAGATACAACAAAATGTGACCACTTATTAAAGCATATGACATTATAATAACTAAGGGGAAAATAAAAACTTAAAGAAAAAGTCCATATAAAGAACTGACAAATGGGACATCACGGGTATACTAACGTTTTATGCTGTACTTTCATGACTAATGTAACACGTATACTGCACTGTAGATGACAGTTCTCATACAAAGAGTTTTAAAACATGATATCCACAATGCATTTATGTGAACATCACCTTGTTTTCAAAATTGTTACCATGCACCTGAACTTACAGAGAATACTTTTTCCTCTTGACACCTTTCTCAAGGCCATCCTGTATCTGGCCTAGTCCACGGTCCAGTCCTGCTTGGTTAGCATCCTTCACGATAACATTATAGCCCTTGTCAATGGAAACTTGGGCAATGCCTGCACCCATCAATCCAGCACCCACAACTGCTACGGTTCTGAACAACAGAATGATGTATATAATTCACATTTTGTAACACAAAAAATTGATAATGCAGAACTTTCAATTGGACATCAATTACAATGTCCATACACACGTTCCATAATAGTCCCAAGTACAAACACTTGCTTATTGTTTAGCCACCACTTGTCCTACATATAGGACACTAGTACACCTACCACCCAATGACCCATACTTCATATATGCAGTCAACAAATACACTTACTGAATTTTTTGCATATGCTGCACAATTTCCATTTTCTTCTCCACAAAATTCCATGTATTCCATAATGTTATCACTTTTGGTTCATAAAATATTCACATTTTACAGAAAGGGTGAGCTACAATTTAAATGTCTAACTCCAGAGCCAAAGCGTTAATAATATTTAATACACTGAGGACTGACCTTCTGCGTATGTCATAACAATAAATTTGGGTGGATCAGTATAAAGAAAAAATAGAATTCCTATTAGAGAAATATTTCTACACATGCCAGAAGTATTTCTTTTAATGACTTATTCTCTGACTAACCATCTGTAAGACACAAAGTAAAGCAGGTGAATGGAATGGCAGAGAGTACACTGCCATAAACCTCCAGGAATTACAAAAGTTCCCAAAAACTGTGATTCAACTATTTTTTAACCTAGTGACAATACTGGACAACATACAACAAACACAAAATGAAATGAAAAACACTAAAACTAATAACAACACACTCCCACTTCAGGTGAAAGCAATAATAGAGGGCCAAAATTTGGCTGACACTTTTTAAAATTCTAAAGGCTGGACAAAATAATAACTTCTACACAGTGCTATGACACTGAATATGCTATTATGAACAAACTTTCACAAAACCAGGTCTTATCAGATATGTGTAAATATGTGTACGTAAACATACAATTTATATATCATAATTGCATCTGTTCATTAATAAATTCCAACACATTTTTAAAATCTGTATTAAAATATGAACAATATTTCATTCTAAGAACCGTAACTATGGAATATACTGTAGTTTATTCCAATAATGTGTGTGTACACAATCAAACTTTTGTACATATTATCAAACTCACTTGATGCTTTGTTTTGGTACTCCAAAGCGATTTTTCTTACATTCAGTTTGCCCACGGAATAAACCAATCAGCCCCTTGCTCTGAGGAGTCACGGCCAGCTCACCAAATGCTATGCTTTCTGCTTCATATCCAGCACTTTGGCCCTTTTCAAGTCCTGTTCTTACCACATCCAAAATCTGAAATATTAACATATACAGTAAACCCCTGTGAAGATGTTTTTGAAAATTCCAAGAAAATCTGGCTTCTTAAGTGGGAAATGTCATAAAAGGGTAGGACTGAAAAATTTTATTTTTTAATTTTTTTGTGAACTTATTACATATGTATGCTGAATTTATGTAATTTGCAGCTGTCTTAACACATTCTCACCTGTATTTGACCATCTATCCATTTTGATGGAAACATTTCATTCACAGTTTTATTTACACCTTTAACTACACTGTCACTGGCTTCTCATTCACAAGTTCAGCTCTCATTCCAGGTGTTTACTTTTCCTTGAAATATTTGTCAAGTGTGGGTTGTCTTGCTCTTTTTTCAAAAACAGCTGCAGTATACATCTTCAGATTCCATACGTTCGCTATCAGGTAGACCATAAGGGGTGGTCAGTAGTCCCAGTCACTTTCACTAATTCTGCAGTGTCTTGAATTTATTTTCTGGAATTGCTGATGTAACTTATCTGCACACAGTTACCAGAAATGTTTCACAATCTCCGTACACCACGACGCAATTTATATTACCACCAATAAATTATGTTTAAACAAGTTGTCGCGTGCAAGCACCCATGCATCTGGCATTGGACTGCTGTCCCCCCAGTGGGGTGGCTTCCACCTCCACATGGCTTGTGCACCTCATGGTAGAACTCCATGCCAGCAAGGTGGAACCCTGGGTGGCGTCGGCTAGTGCGCCTAAACTTCTTCAAATGTTATTGGCTGTCCGAGTTCCCGCCTAATTCCTGGCCAGCGTTGCCAAATGCAGGCTCATGTACCTAATGTAACAGCTACGATAGGCTTCTGGCTGCCTGATACAATCCTCCTGTTGTCGTGACAGAGACCAAGTAGTGGGGACTGACTTGACTGCAGTCTCTGCATCGCAGGAGACATACAACACCTCCATGCCATGAGGTTGCATTATTCTGCTGTGTGAAGCTTGCAGAAATTACCTTGGAGGTTAACCTATATGAACTGACACCACCATTTCATTGCTGTATTTTGGAAACAGAACAAATGGAAACTGGGGGAAACTGTTTTAAGATTTCAATACAGAAAATGTATTAAATGGGTAAAAAAAATTGTTTCATCATCAACTTTTGTTACTTCTGAGGCAGGAAATTTTCTTATGCGGGGATGTATTAAAAGTGCAACGTGTAATGTTAATCAAATGGGAGAATTTCGGTGCTTTTTTTATCCTGACTTCTTGGGTGGGAAAACATCTCAACCGGGGACGTCTTAAACGAGTTTTACTGTACATACTACAGACATCTGATATCTTTTCATATTATATAAAATGAATACAGACAACATGTAACTACAGTTTTAGCATTCACTAGGATTGTTTAGTTCCCAGACCCATGTCATGGGTCATATAGAGTGTGTAAACAAGAATGAAAGAACACCACACCATGAATACAGTAGAAGTTTCTGCCGCAGGCACTGTAAAGCTTGCTGATATGGTGACGAGTCACTTGCACATTCAATACACATCATATGATCAGTACAATGGTGATTAAGATTCTAACTGCTCAGATCGTTGTGTCTTAAGGTCTCTAGAAATGAGACATACAATTCAACAGCACACTGCAAATTTTGAGGCTTTCACATTAATGCAACTGAAGTTTACATTCTTCTGGAACATTTGCAATTATTAGGGCTAAAGGAGTCACTGATTATCATTCATTTAAACTGTGGTGTTCCTTCCACTTTGCCTTTTCAATTCTGACAGACTAAGTGCTTGCCTTTGCAGTAAAGCAGATTCCCAGAGGGATCAATTTACTTAGTTTTGAACAAATATATCTAAATTGTTTCACAACTGTGTAATGGCAAAACCCTTTTTTTTAATGTGAAAGCACTATACAAATATGAGAGTCAATTATGCACATAAATATCATAAAATATACTTAAAAATTCCTCATGACAGATGATTCAAAACAAACTTAACAAAGACAGTGTGTGGTATTACAAGGCTATGAATAATACAAACTTACACGGAGAGGTGCAGGATAAAGACCACCACTCAACTTCAAGACCTGTTTCTTCGCTCGTCCAAAAATCTGATCCCTGACCCAATTAAAAGTAAGCCCAAAATCCAACAACGTCCGGATAAGAGGCTTCTTTTTCCTGTCCACTTTGAGTTTTCCACTGGCAATCTCTTTTGCGATACCTACAGACACCTCCTCTAAGTACTGCAGTGTTCTGTATAAGAAAGATACAGCAATATGTAAATGTCTACTGAATAATAAAGTTGATTAACATCTTTACCACTGTACAGTGTTCCAAATTCCACTTTACTTACAAGAAACATACATGCTATTGCAATAACCTTTAGATCCATGTTTCCCAAACTTTTTTGCTCCCAGGCCCCTTTCAGTTTCAAAAAATAACCACAGATGCTCACATCCTTGCTCACCTACAATACAGTGTCCAGATGAAAAGCATCCAAAATTAAACATTAATAACTGAGGACTGATTTTAGATAGCTGCTACAAATACACATCAGTAGCACATGTAACAATGTACTGCATGATTTGACCTTAATTAAACTGACTGTCGCTGTCTTCGTGGGTACAGGGGGTTTATTAATTAGATATTGTAACAGTCACACAAAAGAAAAACACATCACCAATTAAAGAAGTCCACGATTATTTTGATCACAACACTATTCCTTTAATTAAAAAAATTAGTAAACTTCAAAGCAGCCATTACAGAAATGTATCCACGGATGCCCTGGTTGCTGGTCGCAAATCCCTTGGGATCCATGAAGCACACTTTGTGAACCACTGCTTTAGATTACTAATACTTTTTAACTGATGACAGTAGTTTTTGGCCAAAACCAGCAGCAAAAGGTAAATGACACAGTACATAACACATATTGTATACAAGAACACGCAGTGACTCAGATATTTCACAACATGATACAAAAGCACACTATGCAGCACTATATTTATGGTCTCTCACTAGCTCTGTACCAAGATATTTCACATTCTGTACTTTGGAATTATATTGAAACACCATGCATGTCATCAGCATAACATAAACAGAAGTGCAGAGACTAGCGACAGATACGTTCAACAAGTCTGTCACCCTTATTTCAAGATTTTATGCTATCAGATACTGCAACAATAGAACTACACAAAACATGCAGCATCAAATTTCCAAATAAAATCTGACAATTTGACATGAAGAGCCACAGACACAATTCAGCGTGTAAGCTTGTCATCTGGACATGCACAGTAAAAAGGCAACCTTACCTCACACTTTCATAACAGTGGTAAACTTTCATAGTTTCCGGCCCATTCTGAAGAGTTCTGACGGGGGTATATTACACTGGCTTTCGTCCACCTCACATGTGAAACAGAACACATATTGCACACCCAATTTCTTGCTGGCCAGTGACTTTCCTTAATGTTTTATTCATGTTTCTGGCACTAAATATAATAAAATATAGCAACTAACTTTGAAAACCTCACAATACTTTGACGGACAAGCTGTATATGAATCGACACTTATCATTAACCTTTAGCCACCACCCATCCTATGTATGGGACACTAGTACCTCTACTACCCAATGCCTGTATTTCATATAGTCATTCAACAAATACAGGTACCGAATTTTTTGAGACATCCTGCAAAATCTCTGTTTTTTTCTTCCACAAAATGCAATGTATTTTATAATGTTATCATTTTTGTTCATAAAATATTCACATTTTACATAAAGGGTGCAGTAAAATTTAAATGTCCAGCTTTGGTGCCAAAGGGTTAATCATAAAAACTACATCACACTTTATGGACATGCTATATATGAGCTAACACTTATTATTACCCATAAAAGCAGTCAAGGGCCTATGGTACACCCACAGTACAGACCACAGCATACCAGCATATTGCCATATATCCCTTATATTGAACTCTGAGACCCATACAAAATTATATTGTCTGTTCAGCATTTTTTTCTACATTTTGTTGTAATGTTGTTATGCTTTTTCCATAAAATGGCAGTGAAAGAAATGTTATATTTGTTTTAATAATGACGTATTCCTTTCGTTAGGTTACCATTGCCCAGCCCATTAAATTCCCCCTTTTGCTCCATCACATAACATACTCAATCTGGTATACCCCACAGGACTGTAGGTTTTAATTTTTCTGTGTTACAGGGCAACTATACACGAACTACTACACCACTGCCAATGCTATCTGAAGTAGAGAGGTGCTCAGGAGCAAAGAGGAATGAACTGCTCTGAATGTGTTTTAAGTATGGGATATTAAAATAAAAAAAAAATAAAAAATTGGTAATATAAACTACAGCGTGCATGCAAGGGTTGAAGCAGCAGGCACTTTAAAAACTTCAGTTGTGTGGAAGGGACAGCCAACCATATAGGTCAGTGATGTGTTTCCATTTCTTCAGATATTTGCCAATTCACCACTACACACTGATAAGATTAAGAGACCCGCATTTCAAAATGTCAATGTGTGTAACATACAGTCTATAATGTACCTGGGCAGCCTGACAGCATGTTGCAACACTTCTGCCACAGTGTTGGGCAAGCCACACACGCAAACCAGTTTCACTCATTAAAATGAACATCCTCTTAGTCTGTTCAATGATAGCAGAAATTACTAGTCATTCTCACCGCTTCTCAGGAGTGTCTATACCAGGTCCAAGGGGTGGAACTAGCACATCCACTAGGCCCAGCTTTTTGGCTCGGTCAGCTGGTACAGTGCGACCAGTCAGAGCCATGTCCAGGGCACTGGGAACATCAATTAGACGTGGTAATCGCTGGGTTCCCCCTGCACCTGGCAACAGTCCCAGCATTACTTCAGGCACACCCAATCCTGTTTTTCGATCTTTAATTGCAATTCTGTAGTGGCAGGCTAATGCAACCTGGAAAGCAAACATGACCATCAGAAAAATCATAGTGCTCAGTATAAAGCAGTTTCAAAGTTGCCTATCAGAAAGAACTTATGAATCAGGGACTGAATCCAGGCACAGGCAAATACCGTCCAGTTCCCATATCTAGCAACTTGTGGGGTGAGGAAGTGGGGAAGGCACAGGAAAAGGTAGGCAAAGGTTATAAGGTTATGGCACAAGATGTCAGTGAAAAATACCAGTCCCAAATACATATGCTGCTAGAACACTAGGAGCCGGCACAGTTACTCTGTCAGTGATAAATGTTTTTGCACAGACAGCAGTCGCTAAGTGATACAGCCCCGGCAGGTGAATACCCACCCCATCCTGCCCACATTCCTTAAATACCTTCCAAGTCTCTTGTTACCAGAACTGAACTGTAACTGTTCCCTTCTCCACATTGTTAAGACTGGCTCTTGGATCCACCAGCCTCTTATTCAGCAGGTACAAGGATCTTTCCTTTCCTTGGGAATAAATCAGCCAAAGCATAAACAGGAGCACTCACCACCATCAAGTGCCAAGATTAGAAATGCAAAACGCTATACCTTCACTGCTTCATATGCCTTCAAGGCAAGGGACTTAATTAAGTACAGGACAATTTACGTATCAGAAAAGTTTTACTTGACATTCAGGACTGCTAATAGCTAAATCTTAGACAGAGATACACAAAAGACTGAAGATCAATGCAGCGACAGGGGTCCCTAAGTGCAATCCTTTTTTAAACTGTACATACACATATTGACCTGTCCCAGAAGGAAGGAGAGTAACTGCATTTAACAATTTATGTTCTCTCATGCACAGCCACCTGCTTACCCTCTTGTTGGCTATAATATAGCAACAGATTATCACTGGCATTCTTCCATGTTGATAAAACTTGAACACGAAAGTTTCAGCAATAGCCAACACATCTGGTTGCAGTGGTAAAATAAAATCTAGTGTTTCAAAAAGGACTTTTGCATACAATACTTTAGTGCAAGAGTTCTTCATTAAATGTCACTGAAAATGGTATAGTTTTTTGCAGTGAAGTGTAGTACAAAACAGCAGAAAAGTTCTGTATGAGAGGTTTGGTTCTGGACAAAAAGCAAATGAAAACAACGTATTTTGACTGGTGACACACATGATCACAGGGTTCATAAAACTTGGGTCATCAATGTGGCACATGAAAAACTCACCTCATAAAAACCAGAAACTTTAAAACCAGGGGTGCACAAATCCCAAGTGCCATGTCACTGTGGCAACAAAGGTTTATATGGTGGCACTTAACCTTTTAAAGCCTAGCAGTAACTTTACGTACCACCAGGTTTAACATTAAAAAATTCTACGTGATGCTGACACTGCGTTTATGTGTTTTGTACGGATCTCAGAACAAACAGCAACTTTTGCCTTGTAACACATTACGAGACTGGTTTTTATAACCGAAGTGGAGAGTGTTTACAGCGCGGTATGCACCGAGTCCTTATATAAAACAGATACATCCCGTCTTTAAAGGGTTAATATTTCGTGTACTCAGCAGGAAACTTGCTCCATGTCACCCTTCTGGCACCCAGAACTTTGATATGGCTCCTAAATATTTGGGAAACGCACGCACTTCTGGTTAGACCTATGAGACTATGAAATGCTTTCCTGAAGTGGTTACATGATCCAACGTTGATTATTCCTGGTTAGGTTAAATGAAATTAATGTAGCAGTAATTATGGTTACCCACACCACAAACTGTATTACTATGAGTGCCCAAGATGTTTGTTTCATGATTACCGATCACACTGTAGCAATGATGAAAGAAAACATAAAATTTGTACACAAACTGCTGTAATCTTCTCCAGAGCATGCAAACTTCCCCTGGAGCCCACCCAGCCTCCTATTTAATGGGTGCCAAGAGCTCCTTCCCTGGGGGTTTAAGCAGCCAGAGCATGAAGCTGACCACTCACCTCCACCTAGTGTGAAGATTAAGAAACTGTGGAGCCATGAGAACCAAGCATGTGCAGTCAGAATCAGAAGGAATTTTGAGGGAGTCAGTAAAAATGTACTGACTTGACGCTGATATAACAATTAGACTTACACTTAAATGTAGGTTGTAAGTCTAAAAAGTAGCCTGATGATTCATATGGTGGTGATGAAATGTCTTATGATACAGTTTACCATTTTAGTAGGTTTACCACTGTTAATACATACTGAGCTTTTATGAAGGCGTCTCAGTCAGAGATTTAAAAACTGAGGAGTCACAGTTGGAGGTTTGTGTACTGACTTCACAGCCCTGATGCATACACTTCCCACATGCTCTCACAGCATATAAAGGGGCAGCTTTACCTCACCTTTCACTGCTGTAACCCTCAAAACAGAAACAGAAAACATGATCCAAACTTGTATCCACAGGCAATAGTTAGTAACATACATGTTTAGTACATGTTACCTCAAGGCCACCTCCCAAACATGATCCCATAATGGCTGCCACAATAGGCTTCTTGCTGCTCTCAATTAACCCCAAAATATGTTGACCCGTGCGAGACACAGCTGTAACTTCTTGAACAGTCTTTAATGATTCCAGCATTCCAATGTCAGCACCAGCAATAAAACAGCCTGGCTTCCCTGAGATAAGGACAGCAGCATGGATATTTGGATCAGACTCAACCTTCTTCAGTACTTCCTGCATTTCATTCATGACATCTGCAGCTAGTGTGTTCACCTAGCAGACAAAAAGTTAATGCAGATTATGAACTATTTGGCTGTGTTAAAACTTCAACACTTTAATATGTTTAAGGGCTTCAACACAAGTGCTAATAATGCCTTTCTGAACTAACCTGGAACAGGGGACACAAGGTATCAAGGTCATTAATAATCTTCCTTCCCACACACAAAAAAAAATTGTTGTACAGTAAAAAAATTAGAGCAACCTTAAGAAGTTTCTTCTAATTCCTTTTATTCATTAAAAGAATATTTTAGTGGTAATATAAAGATCTTGGTTTTTAATTTTCATTTTAATGTGCCACTTGCAACTCACATACTTTTAATGATAGTTCTAACTAACAATTTTCTCATTTTTCATATGACAATAATGTGAATTTAGCATAACTTATTCAACATACAGTAAAATCTGTGATATCCGGCATCCCCCGGGACCAAAGATTTGCCAGATATTGCAATTTACCAGATATCAGAATAAAAAAAAAAAGGTAAAGTAATCCCATTACAGGCCTGGACAGGCCCTGAGGGTTCCGGGAGGTTGAGGTTCCCAGATTTCCAGACAACCGGCACTTGAAGGTGGTAAGGTTGTCAGCCTTACGCACCGGCCGTGTTTACCCCCCAGGGCCATAGTGCGACCAAAAGGATTATGCCAATGAAAAATTCCAATGACACCATCGGGAATCGAACCCATGACCTTCCAGTTTGTAGCACAGTGCCTCAACCAACTGCACCACCGCAGCCCCTCCAGATATCAGAATATTATACTTAATATGTATCTTAGTGTACCTAGCAACCTCATGGTCAGACCTAACCATTTAACTTGTTACTTGATATCCTGTCCTGTTTTCCACATTACACTTTCTGGCCCTTTTCACCACTATTTATTTAACAAGATGCAGTGGCATTTGGGCAACATAACACTGTCACACCTTATTTAACTTAAAACTCTTTGTAAATTTGCCAGTTACTAGAGATTTCCAGATAATCCAATATTGGATATTGCAGATTTTACTGTACTACAATAAATCTTATTTTCTTTGTGTCAAATTCTATACTTATATATTGTTATTTCATGCAAATCTTTTATTGACTGATGACCTCTTTTACAACGCATCTATGTTTCATTTGTTTATTTATTTATTTATTTATTTATTTATTTATTTATTTATTTATTTACATATGTTACTGATTCTTACCATATTGCTTGTGACCAATTCTATATCCGAAAGGTTATCTTAACCTAGCTGCATCTATGGAATTGTACATGAAAATAAATAAATAAATACATAAACGTATTTCGCAGCTAAGACTTTATAATTCTGCATTCACTAACACTTTGAAATACTCTTATTTCATTCACAAAAGCAATATTTACAATGGAATATGCCAATGTAACAATAATATACCTTTCTCTATGCATTCCTTTCTTCTCACATCTTAATAGTTCATAACCTATAACATCACAGCCAATGACAAATTTGTAGAAACCAAAGTCACAGTTGCCAACACTGATAAAACACACAAAATAACTAAGCTTTAAAATGCTGAATTTTCATATTAGTGGCAGCCAGCACACACATAATCACACTACAATCACCCACACTCAAGCTACAGCTGATGATTCATTTTCATGATGCACACTCAAGTCACTGTCCCCAGCATACACAAAGCTTAGGTTCTGAGATTCCATTTTTGTGCTGGAAACTCAGCTCATGCCTGCCATTTAGACAAGATATAAGCATGTTATCTACCGATCTTACACATTCAGTTTTCATATTAGTGACAAAAATTCAATCTACGTTAAAACCCCTCACTTCAGTTATTACAAGGAAAATAAGTGTGTCCCCTGTCTGTTGCTTACTGCTTTTCATTAGATAATATACACACACACATAATTCAGATTCAAAATTATATTTTTGCTATGGTAAAGGTATTTATAATAGTCATGACCTCACCTTTGAACCAGGTGTATCCAGCACTATAACATATACATTTTCTTTGATTTTGCACCTTAAGTGCTGTACTGGAACATTTGTTGAAGTTGCAGGTTCTGCTGCAGGTGAGTCAGCGGATTTCTTAGCAACTGCCGCAGCTGTTGAATACAATCTTTGTATCTGAGGTGCTGGGGAAAAAAATTTCCTATTATTTGTTGCAAAAGCACAGTGTCAATTCTCCACATCAAACAACTGTCACTACATTAGATCTATAAATACAACTATTAAAGAAAAGGTCAAATGATACTACCCCCAGCTAATAACCCTTATCTGCTACAGAGGCACCACAAGACCTGCAGAGCCACACCCTATTATACAATTTTACTGCTACTGTGTTTATGAATCAGTATCACGAGAACACCTGAACTGTTTCAATTATCAACAGTCGTTATACACAAATGTAATAGTTTTTTTGAATGTCCAGCTCAAAAGACAACAGTCAAAAACAATTAGGTGCTAGGTATCACATGTCTCTTCCCCACCAGTTTGTATACTGAAACCTTACATGAAACACTACATCTACAATTATCGAAGTCAAAATCATAAAACAATTACATACTTCATCCTTTCCGCACTTTAAAATACAATTTACGTCGTTAACTATACCTAGTTTTACACTAACGTTTATAAAAATGCATAAAAAATGAGTTGGCAAGTAATTATATCTTATGAACCTGAAGTTATTCAAAGTCAGGTATGATACTCTAACTCTACAAAGTAACGATCTGTGTACTGTAAAATTTTAACCTACCTCTATATCGTAACATATTTACATCCACTTTCGAAATGCGGCTTAAGGCTCCCAAACATCGACAGGTCGCCATTTTCAAAGGGCAACACCACCAACACCGAAGTCCAAAACTGCAACCGACTTACACAACCTTTGTTATTAATTATACGTGTATCTAATATTTAAAAGTGACGTTTCTTTCATCGGTTACGGTTCTTTTATTACGACAAATAATTTATTTTATCCTAGGCCAAAGTTATGTTTCACAGGCAACACGCACAACCTACCAATCCCTTCCAATCCCTGCGGTGCATACGGATCATCTATCGCCTGGGGCCCAGACACCCCAGAAATCTGTAACGCCTGTGTTATCCAATAGGCGGTGCTTGCTGCAGTGGTGTGTACCACCATCGAAGTGTGTGGATGGGTGGAAAAATACACGATGACAAAGTGAAGTAGTTTGAGACTGACAAGAGGAATGTGGGTATTCTGTTTTACCTGTGTTTTTCAAAATTCATCCGTATGAAATAAGCTGAAAAGGTTACAGATGCCTGTTAACATTTTGTTCAATGATTTTACCCATTAATTGCGAACAGACTGCGAATAAATTCATACGTAGATGTACATATAAGGAGGTTGTCGAAATTCTCGAAACGAATTGAAAGTCATGTCGGCATAGGATGTGTTCGTCGCTTTCCGTGTAGTTGTGCAAGCCGTAAAACGTATATACTTAGGGCAAAGAAGTACACTACCCACCATTCCGTCCTAACCTTGTACACGTGTGGTACATTTACCTGTTCCAGAACGGAGAACACCTAGGTCAGTCATTTTATTTCCAGGGATTGACAAAAAAGGTATCATGTTCTAATGGCTTCTGTTAAAGTTCCTGAACAGAAAGTTATTTTGTGTGGTGAATTTGGTGTTGGCAAAAGTTCTTTGTTTCGTCGTTATGCCACCAACTCATTTGTTACTGCTACAGATAGGCAGTCAACCTTAGGACTTGATCATTATGATAAAGAATACAAAGTTGGGGGCAAGGATATAAGGGTAAGCCTTAAAAATTTAGACCCTTGCCATGGTAGTCTCAATTTTGGTGTGATGCTGCGAATACATTGTGAACATTGTCTGTCATAGCTGCAGTTGTGGGACACAGGAGGCATGGAAAGAGTTGCTTCTATCACATCCAGCTACTACAAGTTTGCTGAGGCAGCTATTTTAGTATTTTCGCTTGACAACCCAGCATCTTTCCATGTGCTTTCTCAGCACCTACTGGACATTGTAACATATGCTGAGAATGCAAAGATATTTTTGTGTGGAAATAAGGCTGATCTTGAAGGTCTGACACCACAAGTTACAGAAAGTGACATGGAGAACTTCTGGTAAGAGATACAATTATTGATGGTATTAAACTCCTTTTATGCATTATCAATTGTTTATACCATTTACTTCCAAGAAACTTTGACACTCATAAATAAACTAATTGCAAGTTGGAAAGCACCAAGCTTTTTCATGTATTTTTCCAGTTTTTTCATGAAATAACACCATGCAACAAATTGAGAAAGATGTGTTCCTAGGTCATACTTTCCTTTACAATAAATACAATGCAGAAAAGTTTTAAAATCTTACTAACCTACATGTAAAGTAGCAAATGTAGTAGGTTCAGACTGTACCTGCTGAATATGTATCTGTGGTGTTTATCATCTCCATCTAATCACATGACTTCTACAGGACATACAGCCAGAACACTTTATTGTGCTGAAATATGTTCACTGTTATATCAAGCAGCTTTCCTATTGCTATTTCAGTGAACAGTGTCACAACCTTATCAGTGCCACATACAAGACCTCATGTAAGACAGGCCAAGGTGTAGAGGAGATGTTTGCAGACATTGCCCATCACCTGGTTGAGTCCAACAGATCACGTCTTGAATTACAGGCCATGGATAAAGAATCTTTCAAGATCACCCCACCAGATGAGGCAACAGAGCCAACATGCCTCTGCTAACATATCTACTGAGAATACTGAACAGTCAGCACATACAAGGTTGTCTTTCATTGGCTATAACATTGCCTAGCTACTATGATATTTCATGACTTGTAAGTTGTTATGTAATTGAGAATGTTTTTATCTGAAACTTGAAACCTGGGATGTAACCAGGGCTGTGGAGTTGGTACACAAAACCTCCAATTCCGACTCCTCAATTTTTAATCTCCAACTCAAACTCCTTCATAAAAGCTAAATATGTATTTAATAATGGTAAACCTACTAAAATGGTAAATGGTATCATAAGACATTTCATCACCACCACGTGAATCATCACGCTACTTTTTAGACTTACAACCTATAGTATAAGTCTAATGGTTATTGTAGGTAAAGCAGCCAAGGCGTGGGGCTAGCCACCCCACCCTCTTCTAGCAACGAGGCTAACAAAAGGGTAGAGCTATATCTCTACTCCCCCTTGGGCCTTAGGCCTGTATGGGGACCCCTTTACCTTTTTTAATTACTTGTAACATTTTCATGTCTGTTCATCATGTTAATGAAAGTGACTGTTCAACAGGACACAACTTTGTAAATGTATGATATTGCTACCAAATTTGCTCTTAACACACATTACTAATCCTACCTAAAAATGATAACTGTTGCAGATCTTCACAATATTATAGAGGAGTGCCCTACCCATTAGGTCAAGAAGAATGGACCATCCAGTATGGCTGCTGGACAGAACAGGCACAGTGTCACACTTGGAATAATGTGTTGTATCAGAAAACATACAGAGTGACCCTGGTATTGACAATGGAGAGATGAGAGCTTTGTATAACTGTACTAACATATAATCGTAAGATTGTGACTCACAACCTTTTGATATGGTACATGCACGTCTGCCAAGTCGATGGTTGAAGTCCACAGAAATGGTGGTTAAGTAAGCAAGATCCAATGTAGCCTGGTCATAGAATTTTATCATCTTCATATTGTAATGACATAATAAAAGTCTGTGAACAGAACAACTACATTTATCACCTGTAGAACTTAAGTCACTCCTAAGCGTATATGAAAGCAAAGCACTCCCTTGCTGACTGTGGTATTTCATTTTGTGTGTGTGCAGCTGTTCATTGTGTATGCTTGAAAAAAAAACATGGGGTCTCATGCACCAGGAAGTTCACATTTGTGGACACCAAGGTTGAATGGCATTCACAACAAGCTTCATGGCTTCCAGATTACTGCTCTGATGCTGCTTCTGCAATAGAATTTTATATTATTATTTTAAAGCATTTCTTTCTTTTTTTTTTTTAAGTGAAGGGCCAGGCACCTTATTAAAGCCTGACAAATGTAAACAGCAGCTGTGGATCTGCTAATCCCATTTACCACAATGCCTTGGCTTTGCCAACCACACTGTTTTGTCAAGTATGTAACCCATGTGCTTGGCAAGGGACTGGTGCATCAGAAAAAAATACGCAGGATTGAATTTTTTGCCTTTTGGCAACTGACTGATAATTTATGTGCATTATGGTGATATATGTAAAATGAATATAGCTTTGCAGTTTATGATACTTTCCTCATAATACTTCTTAAGCTGTGTTCCCACAAGTGGTGTATTTGACAAACATTTGTCACGTGTGGACACTTGGCATATTGTGGGAACAGTGCACTTTACAGATACTGGCCATTTGTCCATTTACTACGGTCTGCTGGTAAATGTGACACAAGTTAAAGGAATCACCAGTGTTTTTTCTTTACTTGCCAAGTTGATACTTGTTGCAAGTATGAACGTTTGCCGTACAAACTAGCTGTGGAAACAGTATGACACTTCTGCACTTGGCTCATTGTACACTGCACGATTATTGGTACCTTTGTCAAATACACCCGTGGTGGAGGCACAGCTTTATCACTGCACGTTGTAATACCAGTACTGGATGTGCTTAGTACAACTAGATTAATAACAACGAAGGCCTGCTTTCAGAACACCTGTAGATATAGAGATATCCTTATTTTAAAATACAGGTGCCTCAGTATATCTGTGGTTCATGTTTTGCCACTATTAAAGGCTCAACCCTATTATCATCACATTGTATATTTCATTATTAAATACAATAGCATCTACCAAAGTGACTAAAAGTTGTTTAATTCATATCCAAATATATGACAACAGTAGCTGAAGGTAGTTTATGTATATACATAAGAATACAATGTAAATCTTCAAGCATACTCACATCTGATCCAGCAATTCAGTGCTGTGACCACTTTATAGACTTTAGATCCACACCTTCCTGCACCATCTCCCACAGTGGACTGAAAGGAATGCATAAAAACTTATCAATACATATTTACACTCAGAACTGATGAATGAAAAAGTCTACACCTCTGTAATTACAGTCCTTAACGAGTTGTAACATTCATGGACTTGTAGATTTGTTCCCACAGCACACGTTACAACATCTGCTGTTTAAAGAGTTATATTAGTGATACAAGACAAGACAGACTGTATACCATTACATAATTAAAAATTTTGTGTTGAAACACTTCAGTACAGAATTAAGTGTTCGCTTCTCTCACTGCTGTCAGTTTTAAAAGTGTATCATAAAAACCCAATCAGCAAGTGTCGAGTTTTACTGTCGTTTAGAGAGGCCACTGACAATAGGCAAATTCTTCTGTCTTTGAACCCAAAATTTTGGGGTAAGGGAAACATACATCATCATGTTACAGGCAGTAACTTGAATATTACACTGTGTTTAGTAGACTAGCCTCTGCAGGAATGTGTGACACTGAAGAGTTGAATGCAGTGAAATTTGGATGGCAAAATAGTATTTTAGTCAACTTCCACCTTATTTTTAAGATATCATATTTACCCAGTAACAAGGCAAGGTTTTTCATTCAAAAACAGGGTGTCACACTACATTTGAAAATGAATAAACATGTAAAGAAATCATGCAATTCAATGACTTCTGGAAAAATTAGACACTTTGCAATTACTGGTGTGCCCTGAAACTTGTGTACACAATGCATGTTATAAGTACTTGGTGTAACTGTATCTTGACATCAGATGTGTTTTGAAAATTCAGGCCAAACAGTGAAGATGGAGGCATTACCCTCCCCAGAAAACATAAAATATTTGCCTCTTTACATGGTATACATCCCAGGAAGACTTGAATTTTCATCAACACTGCTATGAGAACCTCAAATCTCACAGGTGTATATTGCCAAAATTTTAACTCCCAATTTCCATGTTCAATAATGAGTCATTTTTTTTCTTTAGCCTATTTTCAAAAATGAGAAAGGTGCTCATAACTTCTGTGCTGCAACTGCCCTTGGTCTGTAACATCTGACCAGGCCAAGATTGCTTCCAGGGCACTTATTTTCATGTTTTGAAATTTTAGATAGCAGTTCAGGTGAACCAGTTCAACCACCTCCAACGCAACTGTGGCTGAAATGGTATTTAAAAGTCACCATTTATGTTAAAGTCTTACAGGATGTCAGTAGTTTCCATCTGTTTACCCAGTGACACAGCATCACATCCCAGAAGACCTGAATTGACAGCACCACCACAGTCACAAACTAAAAGCTCACCTGCCACCATTTATTTACAGCAGCAGGATGGCAGTTCCTTTAAGACAAACTAGACACCACTAAATATCCAAAGACATACTGACCTCATGTCTCTTAGCTTCTTTACATTTTTGATACAATGCTCAGCAGTATAATCCACTTCTGCTATTGTTGTGAACCTGCCGAAGCCAAATCGTATAGATGAATGTGCCATATCATCATCAGTGCCAATGGCACGCAGTACATATGATGGTTCTAGTGAAGCTGAGGTACATGCACTACCACTTGACAGAGCCACATCCTTCAGGGCCATAAGCAAGGACTCTCCCTCAACATATGCAAAGGAGAGGTTAATGCAGCCAGGATATGAATTCACAGGATCACCATTACGAACTACATAATGCAGACTGCCAAAAATTTTGTCCAGGAGTCTCTTTGATAGCAATTCCATCCATTTGTGATCATACTGAAAAACAAAAGACTGTGTTAATGCAGCTGAATATGAATGGAAAATCATAGTACACAGTGTTTCTTAAAGTTCATTTATTATAAACATAAGCTTACCGTCGCTGCATTTTGAAACAGGCACTGTGGCGTGGCAGATGGAAAGACAATAACAATCACAACAGTCAAAATCACTGTGTATACTTAGTGCTACCCCCCCTTCCCCACTCTTGCCCTTCTTCTTGAAGTACATGAACTGTTTACAAGTACAGTACACTCTCATGTTCATGATTAATGGGGACCAATAAAACAGTAACCCAGGTATCTACTTTCAATGCAAAACACCTATCTGGTGTGACACTGGAATTTAGATTTATTCATTTGCACATACTGGGTTCCAAGAACTTATGACATGCCACTAGTAATAAAAGTATAAATAACTTCATAAAGCATGGAAGTTTATTTTTAATAGAACACACTTTTTGCAGACAAAAGAAATGATTAAGGGAGAGTCTCATTCCATAAAGCACAAAAGCAGTTAACCACACTTGATGAAAGATGGAGCTTGACTGAGCTGACAGTGTGTGCACATCATTGACAAGAAGTCAAAACAATGGTATTAAAATGGGTGATAACAAAAGACAAGAATTCCAAACACTGGGGTTCACAGACTTTAGACTCTACTGTGTTACATCTCAGTTAGCATTGTCTGATATCACACAACAGCAGAATACAAGGAAATTCTGACACTACAAAAATAAAGACGACATAGATGGCCATATAAATGCCAAAAACAAAACAGCCCCGGAAGATGGGTGACAAGTTTAGCCAAAAGAGTTAAAACACTACAGCAGTAGCTACAACTACAACAAAACATACACACAAGTTTACCTTCTCACACAGCTTCATTCTCCTGACCCAGAAAGCAGACCGTCTCAAATTAAACACTGCTCTGTACAAAATCCACAGTCAGAATGTTGCTGCAGCTCAATACCATAACCACAGTAGATTTGCCACTTGGAGGAAAAATAACAGGAAGGGTTCAGGTCCAACCAGACTGGAGGCAGAGGGAAAAGGGATCAATTGACAAGGTTGTGGGTTTTAACATTTTCCATTCTGTGCTGGTATTTGATAATGAGGATATGTAAACCAACTCCAACACTATATATTGTCTATTTATTATAATATGTTACTTACATAGGTCCAACATGTTTTGATGAATGAATCATCTTCAATATACATATATAATGTTGGAGTTGGTTTACATAACCAAGGTTATGGTTGTTCCATAAACTCATAAATGGCGACATTAAAACTGGCAGGGTTCAAATTAAATGATCCTTTGAGACCTGTCATCATCAATATACCAATTTTTTAAAAGCTTCAGCTTCTAATTTGGAAATGGCATGACATTTATTTGTTTTCTGCCCACATACACATCGACTGTTGCAGGATACAATTATTTTCCTTGTATTTGGCCCAGAACTTATTTCCTTTTTAAACTAATGTACTCACTTGTAAGCAATCAGCATATGCACGAAGGTTATCTGCATACATTTCATTCAATACAGTATTAGAAATGTCTCATTTCCTTAACAATGACATCATTTTATGCAGCAATTCTTACATCCATCTCCTGTTTGCATATACTGCAGGCAGCACCCAAACCAACAGCAAGAGGACTTGGTACAGTACCGCTTCTCAAGCCACGCTCCTGACCACCTCCATTTATGAGTGGTTCCAGACGTACCCGAGGCCGTTTACGAACGTACAGAGCACCAACCCCTGTTAAAAAATAACAGAATCAACTACACAGAATGAATTCAACATCTGTAAATCAGATGCAATGCTTATCGAGTTTGTACTGTTTCCAAGACAGCACAGCTGGTGATTAATAAGAAAATGTGTGTAAATTAGAAATAAAGACAGATTTTAGGAAGAAAAGTCTTCCTCTAGTTTTGGTTTCTCGTAAGTCATTCCTGTTCTTTCATTTTCAATGAAGATCCACATTACAAATCTACCATTTTAAACAGCATTGGATGCCTCAGCTGAACACACACTTTTATGTCAAACGTGCTGCACTACCTCTATGCTAGCACAAATGAAAATGTCAAGAGTAAACAAGACAGGCAATGTATGCATAAATGCAACATTGTGGCACATTTGCATAACCACTGTTGCTGTGGAAAAGCAATCAGTATTAAATATTATTAATGTATATCTGTATTCGTCCCTTAGTTATCAGGCATGAAAATCACATGTTTTCTGTGCTATATTGTAGTCATCTGTGGCCTGTCTGGCTCTAATGTATTTTTCCACATTATCTCACACATGGTATGATTTTTGAAAAAAATTGTTCAACAACGTGTCTTTTGACTTTCACTACAACTTTTGTATGAAACATTCCTCATTCTAAGAAGAATTCTGCAAGATATTATTACAAATTTATATAGGCCTTCTGTTATTCTTGTCAGAATTTAATAAAACTTGAGTTTTCTTGACAGATTTTTCAAAAATTCCTCAAAGATCAAATTCCAGTGGGAGCAGAGCTGTTCCATGATGACAGACAGACACATGACGAAGCTAACGGTTGCTATTCACAATTTTATTAATGTGCCTAAAACCATGTACTGGTATTCAGCTCTGTCCAACTATGGATACTCTCTCTCAGCTCTGTTAGTCCTTTGGTCTAAAGTTGAATATGCCATCCAAATCAAGTGATTATTACAACCTACAGATCACAATAAGATAAACACAACATTTTTATTTGTATGATAGGGTACGTTTTTGTGTCTTGACGTGTATGAACATGAAAACTGTTCAAACCTTAAGGTTACACTTTCAGTAGTAAGTTTTAAGACCAAAGTTCCTTCTTGTTTTACACATAAAGGAATACACAGCAAGAAAATATATTACTTTTCAAAAATGTTATTATAATCAACATGAAGTGCCATACATATTTTGGAAGCTCCTTTAAATTTAATACCATTAAGCAAAGTTTATAATACCTCAGACTACAATGGAATTGGACACAGAGACTTGACTATCTTATATTCGCTACTTTTCCTTGGATCATGCACAAACAACACATGTCACAGTACTGGCAGTTATTAATTTCTGCAGTTCAAAATGAACTAGGTAAGGCAGTTAAACCAAACAGCTTTTACCTTTGGGTCCATAAATCTTGTGGCCACTAATAGACATGAGATCAATATTCAGATCATTAACATCAATATGCACCTTGCCTGCTGCTTGAGCCGCATCTGTATGAAAGAAGACATTCTTGGCCTTGCACAGTTCTCCTGTAACAAATTAAACAACTTTACAGAGGCATGCCATGCTTACCAATCAGCCCCAAAAATGTCTACACACTTGGCCCTTTGATTATGTAGCTGCTGTCCATAAAACTTCCTGATGCTGCACTGTATAATTGTAAATTATAACTGACGATCACAGACACTGACGTCACATAATGCGAAATTTTTGCTACTGGCATGTAGTAAATATATTCAAGTTCTTATCACCACAGCTGTCCTCTAACCATCCACCACTGTTAAAAATTCCACTGTGCCCATGGACAGCTTTATGGTATGAATGATTGCCAGCAAAGAGTATCTAGACTTCAGACAGCCACAGTAAACCAACTTGGCATACATGAAGGTTGAAACCAAAGCAGAAACTTTAGCACTGGACAAGGCTTGGAGCCAAACCTACGCCTGGGTGACCAAGCGCGTAAACTCAAACGGCCACACTTCTGATGAGTTCAGAACATTGACTGTTCATAGTCTAATTCGTTGTATTTTAACTAGCCTAGAAAATGCAGGGCATGGTAATAATCATACCCTTCAAACCACATAAACTTTTGCTAAGGAAACCACTTAGAAAGACAAGACACAGATAACTGCATGCAGCAGGGCCCACTGCAAACACCACAGTTGGGGAAGAAATTCCCGAACTTTCACAAAACCTAGAAATTCACTGCCTGTTCACAATAGCCTCCCACTGGGCACTATCCTCAGCAAGTGTATAATCAAGTCTGCATCCTCATACCTTACATTTGTAAGCTCCATTTTATTTCAAATTATCCTTCCATCTATGCCCAGATCTTACAAATTGTCTCTTTGCTTCAGGTTGAAGTGGAGACAGCTGAATATTACAAAGGGTCTTATGAAATGGCTGGCTCATTTTCTTGTCTAGTGCTGGCCTTCTGAATTGTAAAACACCAACACCAGACTATGGTGGACAGTTTTCATAAGTTAAACATGTACAAAGAATATACTCAATGCAGTTTCTTGTCATGTAACTTTCTCCACTCAGTCCAGTTGCTAGTTTTTGTTCTCAAAAATAGTAATGTATTTCAGGACCAGTTCAACAACATTTTTTTTAAATCATCAACTTTCTGCACATGATTTACAGAAGTATACACAAGAGGGATATCATGGCAATTATCACTTCTAAAAACAATACAATATGGAGTTAAATGCTAAAAAGATGGCAATTTTAAATTAAAACTTCGTTCAATCTATTCCATGACATGTTTTAATTAAACAACAAACAAACACTAAATTTTCCCACCTATTTGTCTAATAGGCTGTTGAACACCAATCTCGTTGTTCACAAACATGATGGTGACCAGAGCAGTATCAGGTTGAATAGCCTTCTCTAACTGCTCCAGGCTAATGAGTCCCATGTTATTGACAGGTAGATAAGTCACCTTAAAGCCTTCCCCTTCCAGTTGGCGACATGATGCTAACACACATTTATGTTCCTGCAATAAGCCATATCATATTAATGATCTAAGGATGACCATGGCTCTGACAGTGGTTGATTAGTTATAGGAACATTCTTGGGCAATGTGTTGTCTGCACTATATTTAACAAACAACATTTTGATAGCTGACTCTGCTCCCTAACTGTTCATCATTCCACTGACAATTTGACTTGATTTACCTTTTTATAAGCAATTAAATATTGGACACAAGCATGTTCAATGTACACTGCCATCCAGGGTCCAATTTCAAACACTTTCAATACAGTAAGGCTCATATGACACAATGATCATCCAAACAAAGAAGCCTGTCTCACATTTATCAGACAAACAGATAGAAAAAATTAAAAAACACCATTCCACTCTGGAAAGTGAGAGATCTGAATTCACTGATTGCAAGAAGAGGCAGTTCTGAATATACATACCGTCTGGGTAGTAATAACGTGCTTCTTCCGGACGCCATAGAAGTGTGCCACACCTTTAATTGCCATATTGTTTGACTCTGTTGCACCTGACGTGAATATTACTTCAGAGGGATCACAGTTGATTAAATCTGCAACTTGCTACACAAAGAGATACCAAAACACATTAGTTCTTCACATACATCATGTTTATTTTGGTCTCCATTATGCATCATACTGTCATACCACTGTTCTGCCTTTTGGCTGTCATGGTTGATTCCACTACCCACCAAAACTGGTATGCCACAAACACCCACATTTGCAGCACAGCCACCAACCCTTCCTCCCCAGTCTGTTCACTCTTACAATTATTCATTCATACCAACATGTAAGTAGCATGAGTTTGACTGCTCTAGTCCCATCAGCTCTGGGAGGCTACACATTCCCAGTTCTCAAAATTCCTCCTTTCTGCAGCTCACATGGAACATCAGCCTAGGCACTATATCCATAGCCGTCATAACTGTTAGTAACTATTCACATGTATAATTACATAACACACACTTTAAACAAGATCTGAAATCAGTCAATACTCCACCTCCACGTACAGTGTTTCCTTGTGCAGTGCAGGTGTTTTGAGAGTGATCACAGTGTGTTGGGCACAAGAATGCTGCACAAGCATCACTTAAAATATGTACATTTTTGGACAATGAAGTGTTACTGTATTGACCCTCCCTCACTCTTGTCTCTTGACCAAACCCAAAGTCTGAGCCCCATTGTCTACTATGCTTCCCACCTAAGATTCTCAAAATGTTCTCATGGCTAGTTCAATCAAGCCTGCTTCATTTTATCAATGATAATGCATATGGAAGTGAAAATCCCTTCTATGGCAATACTACTTCACCAAGTCAATAAGTTCACAGGTACAAATCAAATAAACTCCATCTCCCCTCTCGCATTTTATCTCCAAGTCATGCCTGCTTAGCACGTTGGCTAGAAGGTCCACTCCCTAAAGCAACAGCTACTAAAAGTCACAGCCAACTCACACAATAATCACAATTTCCTTTCTCCATGCAGCAATCCCAACACTGCCACAAGAATAATCCCCTAATCCCAACTCCACAAAGCTTCCATACCAACAATGTGTTGACACAGCTACTTGACTCCAACCTAGTTAAATTTCACAGTTCTGTTTCTTTTTTATTATATCACCTGCACATTCCTTTCCTAATTGCCAAGAGGAGAATATGATATCACACGAAAACAAGTATAAAAATTAATTACTGTGGATACACTACCTTCTATTGTCCACTACTGCATTCTGCTATTGGATATGATGGTAAGCCAGTTCAATCTCAATTAAACACAACATTGTCCCCTGAGATTAATTTCAACATTATACTTTGATTTCTAGCTTCATAATTTTTAAATACAAACAACACTTTCCTATAGCCTACTTACTCTTCTTGCAGTTTCCATAGCCTTTTCACTCTCCCAGCCATATGCATGAGTTCTAGAATGAGGATTACCATGGTAATGTGTTAAATATGGCAACATAGCATCCAGAACACGTGGATCCTGCACAAAATAATGCCATAATAACCAAAAGATCAATAACCCATTCTGTACTAATATGGCCCTAACATATGGCCCAAGAAAAACATCAAAGAGTTACCTTGCAAGTCTGACATAACCATTCCTGGGTAGTTTCACATTCATGAGCATTAAAATACGATTCCCAGGCCATTAAGTATGTCCTTAAAGATCTCAAAGAATCATATAAATGTTCACACAGCCGATTCTAAACCATTCAGAATAACGGTAAAGAGAAAAATGCACATGTAATTGAAGACACAAACAAACCAAAAGCATTCATTAACAGTCACTGTTACTGTAAAATATGTTAAAAAATCTTCCCCCACTAGTGACACAATTCATCGTAATACAGTAGAATTCCTTTAATCCGGCACCCACAGGACTGGACATGTGCAAGATTACCAAATATTCCAAATTATCAGACAGTAAATATACTGACCTTCCTTCTTACAGCTAATTTTTTGTTACTGTCCTCAGAGAACGTGAACTTGTCAGTTATTTTCATTTCACCATAAAAAGACTTACCTTTTGCAATTATTATGGGTGCAGTCATGGGTTTTCCTTTGTAACGCAGTGCTGTGAACCACTTATACAACACCTTGCCTAATTGCACTAATTTAGGCTCTTTCAATGTCTGTCACTTGAAAAGGTCCTTCAGACTTTCACTGATGCCATAAAAGATCACACTTGGTCCTTCTGTTTCCTTGAATCACAGACAGTTGGCTATCCAATATTGTATGAAGCCATTAATACACTTCAGCTTTCTCCACTTTAAAGCCTCCTAATTATTTCAGGTTTCTGGGGACTCAAAGTAGTGTATATCGATTATAGGCAACGCTGTGGACCAGAGCCGAAAGGAATTTTGGGTGGAACTGGAGTTGGTAAAAATGTGACGACTCAGACTCCAACCTTGATATAAAATCTTAAACAGACAGTAGCTACAGTAACCATTAGACTTATACTTAAATATAGGTTATACATGTCAAAAGTAGCCTGATGATTCACGTGGTGTTGATGAAATGTCTTATGATACCATTTACCGTTTTACTAGGTTTACCATTATTAATACATATTGAGCTTTTATGAAGGAGTCAGAGTCAGAGATTTAAAAATTGAGGAGTCGGAGTCAGAGGTTTTGTGTCCTGACTCAACAGCGCTGATTAAACATATTCCCAACATTTTACAACATTCTTGATGACTTTACCATTGGCGTTGTTGCCTGTGCATCCAAATATAATGGCCTGCCATCAGTAGGAAGTTTCTTTTTGTAGTCAATAGGTTTCCTCTCCTTAGGAAAATCTGAAAACAATGGGATGAAATACAAGTTCAGTAAACTTCTGAAAATATTTCCATAAATACCCCAACTTCACACCAACTGTATGTAATAGTATGCATCAGTTCAAAGAAGGAACCCTTATTATGTGCCAATTTTACAGACTTACAATATTAATCCAGTACATATGACAACACCAAAAAATGCTCAATATTATAGTACATAATTTTATGATCAAAGCACTAAAATTTCAACTCGCAACATTTTTTGACCCATCATTTCCTACTGTAACTCCTACACAGTGTTCTAGTAAAACAATCATTACATACTGCTTTGAAATCACAAAAGTATCTTTAAGATGTATCGAATGACTCAGACCTCACAGATCAATTTTTTGTCCACTTCTTGCCATTTCTCATTATAAAATAAAAAAAGACACAAACAAAAAGACTAAGGATGTTGCAGACATCTTAGAAAAATGCATAAATTCTATTCATAAATATACCAATTTCTTCTTTTTAACACATAATCTGTCACAATTCAAGACACAAAAAATAGGTGTTATGTTGTATGCTGGGTCATTCACTGTACACACCTTGTAACTTGTAGAAAGCAAAATAATATGAGGAATTACTGTCTAGTTTATGTTTGTACTACACACCCCTAGGTGAGCAGCCTGTCCCATTAAAATCTGTAGTTCATTCAACAGTGGACTAGATGACACTAAATAAAGAAGAACAGATGTAGACGAAAGCAGTCAAGGCCTAATTTAAAGTGCTATCCAGTATCTTGGAGAAATTCCTATAAATCTGTCCAAAAATGTACTCATTTTAATTTTACACTCTACATGCTAACACAAGTTCCTACACTTCTGGTCCACCAGTTCTTAAAACAATATCACTGCCAGAATGTTCAGTGACATGACAGTATGGGGTCCTCCTACAGCAATTGCCCTAATCTACCTCTTTCAGAAGAAACCATAAATGGTCCAAAAATCTGGTTGTGGTAAACTGACATACCATGTTATGTAGTTTGGTCTACATTTCACATCAGCAACACTGATGCTCTCACAATTTATTTTTTCTATTTTCATTCCATAAAGAAATATGGAATAATTTTGGTGTGTGAGTGGGGTAAACTAACTTGCAGTAAAACCTAGAAATTCATGTAGAAGCCTGTTTAAAGAGATTACTAGATATTACCTCTTCTATGTGAACATATATTTTCATTAGTAAACTTCATTGTAACTAACCAAGAGAATTTCAAACAAATTCAGCTGTACAGAGCGTTAATACAAGAAATATACACCATCTTCATATACCATGTACCAATTTTGCATGTTGCCAGAAACGTACATACCATACTGGCATCAAAATATTCAGCAGTCAGCAGCTGATAAGTCTGGTGAATTAAAAGGCTTCATTTAAAGCAGCATTCAGTTGGGTTTCTAATGCTTAAAAATGACGCATACATATTAGTATAATGAATGCGGTGTAACAATTCAATATTGCATTCTTAAGTCACCATACATATACCAGCAACTATATGGTGACTTATCTCACTGCACAAAACATTGTTAATTTTACATTGTATGTCAAATACTCAACATTCTTGTATCGTATATTTTGTATTTTATGCCTTATCACACAACAATTGTCACACTGATTAAATTTTTAATCTACGGAATGTATAACGTATGAACGTATGTTATGTACCTGTACTTAAATCGAATCTTTGTCGGCCCCTAACCTACACGTCTGGCACTCTTAAAAAATAATTGCATCGGAAATCAAATGCAACAAATATGCAGACTGCATTAATACCTCGTGGAATTGTTGCATACTGGCGATGATTATTTGCGCGTCGATTACATAGCTGGTCAACTGCAAAAGTTCCAAAATAAATGGCTGCGCGCGAGTCTTTCCCGCCTCTGGATTTCTGTGCCAAAGCACACAGTTGTGAGAAACGGATCATTGTTAAAATAGCAACGTCTTCTCTTAATTTCATGTACAAGAAATGTACTTTACATGCACCACCAACTGAACATCACATCGCGTTCACTGTCCACAACACGAACAGTTGCATCACTATTACACTGGCATACGAACATAGATCGCACCATAGAACAGCGTACTGCCAGTGCATGCTTCAGCGCCTAGCGCAGGAGCCAGGCGGCCGGCGGGGGTTTAAGCAGTGCTGTTCGTCCGTGTTTGTCACTTACATTTTCATGTTCCGTGCATTTTACAACATTTTACATTAAAAACAACACACGATTGTCATGTAAAATCGTCACATCCACATTATTGCTGCAAGTTATCCAACTTTCTCGCGCATTCCACAAAGCATTTTTGGACAACGGATGTTATTGTCTTACTCAGTACCTAAACAACAACTTAAACACATGAACATGGTATTTTTATCGCTTAGTAATAGGGTGCATAAATTTTTAAAAAATGTAGGAGCCACCTCGAAATGCTAGACACCAGAATGGTGACAGGAGGCAAGTTCCATATTGAGGACCCACAAATATTAGCTAATAGATGCTTTCAAAATATGGCAATGTTCACATATTTGGGAGTGACGCTAACAAGTCAAAATTGTATGCATGTAAAAATTAAGCATATAACTATCCACTTCCGAACATACAACTCAAATTTTCAACAACAGAGGAAACTGAAAACATCATTAAATCCCTTAAACCTAAAAATACATGTGGCTATGGTGAAATATCACTAAATTACTTAAAATCAGCTCTGCTTGTATTACCTCACCTCTAAATCATATATGTAATACATCCTTTTTATCAGGGACCTTTCCTCAGCACTTAAAAGTACTCTACAGTAAAACCATTATTTAAAAAAGGCGATAGAACGGACTTTTCTTTGGTATGACCCCAGCTACGGAAAAAGGATATGAATTTTGGAACATGGAATGTGAGGAGCATGTATAGGTCAGGGTCACTTATGACAGTGGCCAGGGAATTAGCTAAGTATAAGTTAGATTTAGTGGGTGTACAGGAGGTTAGGTGGGACAAAGAAGGGACTGTAAGAGCTGGGGAGTATACTTTTTTCTAAGGCAAAGGGCAGGAAAATCATCAATTGGGAACAGGTTTTTTTGTGCACCAGAGAATAGTATCAGCAATCAAGAGAGTGGAGTTTGTTAGTGCTAGGATGTCATACATAGTGCTGAGAGGCCACTGGTGTAATATCATTGTTCTGAATGCGCATGCACCAACAGAAAAGAAAGGTGATGATTCAAATGATAGCTTCTATGAGGAATTAAAAGGGGTTTTTGATCATTTTCCTAAGTACCATATGAAAATTCTGTTAGGAGATTTTAATGCAAAAGTGGGGAGAGAGGATATTTTCAAACCAACTATTGGGAATGAGAGTTTACATCAGGATAGCAACGATAATGGTGTTAGAGTAGTAAACTTTGCCACATCAAAGAATCTAGTTGTTAAGAGCACTATGTTTCCACACCGAAACATTCATAAATACACCTGGACCTCTCCTGATGGGAAGACTCACAATCAGATCGAGCACATATTGATAGATAGGAGACGGCATTCCAGTATACTCGATGTGCGATCTTTCAGGGGAGCTAACTGTGATACTGATCACTATCTGATGGTTGTGAAAGTTAGGGAAAGACTGGCAGTAAGTAAACAAGCAGCACACCAGTTTGATGCAGAGAGATTTAATCTCAAGAAGCTAAGTGAACTAGAGGTTAGGAAACAGTATCAGCTTAAGATCTCAAACAGGTTTGCAGCTTTGGAAAACTTAAATGTTAGTGAGGACATAAATAGGGCTTGGGAAAACATTAAAGACAATATCAAAATCTCAGCTCAAGAGAGTCTAGGTCTACACGAACGGAAGCAGCATAAACCATGGTTTGATGCAGAATGTGCAGAATTTTTAGATAAAAGGAAGCAGGCTAAAATTCAGTGGTTACAGAATCCAAACTAAAATAATGGAGATAATCTGCACAACGTAAGACGTGAAGCTAGTAGACATTTCAGGAAAAAAAAGAAGGAATATCTGAAACCTAAAATTAATGAAATTGAAACAAACAGTAAGAACAAGAATATCAGAGACTTGTACAGGGGTATCAATGAGTTTAAGAGGGGGTACCAGCCTAGAATTAATGTAGTAAAGGATGAGAAGGGTGACCTGGTTGCAGACTCCCACAGTATTTTGGCTAGGTGGAGGAATCATTTCTCCCAGCTGTTGAATATACACGGGGTTAATGATGTTAGGCAGACTGAAGTACACACGGCAGAGCCACTAGTGCCTGAGCCCAGTGCCTTTGAGGTTGAGATGGCTATTGAAAAGCTAAAAAGTCACAAATCACCAGGTATTGATCAGATTCCAGCAGAATTGATTAAAGCAGGGGGTAGGATTATTTGGTCTGAAATCCATACACTCATTATTTCTATTTGGAATAAGGAGGAATTGCCTGAGGAATGGAAGGAGTCGGTCATTGTGCCTATTTATAAGAAGGGTGATAAAACAGATTGTAGTAACTATCGAGGCATATCACTTTTGTCGACTACGTACAAAATTCTATCCAACATTCTTTTGTCAAGGTTAACTCCATATGCAGAGGAAATTATTGGGGATCATCAGTGTGGATTTCGACGTAACAGGTCAACTACTGATCATATATTCAGCATTCGTCAAATACTTGAGAAAAAATGGGAATACAATGAGGCAGTGCATCAGCTATTTATAGACTTCAAGAAAGCCTATGATTCAGTTAGGAGGGAGGTCTTGTATAATATTCTCATTGAGTTCGGTATCCCCATGAAACTAGTAAGGTTAATAAAAATGTGCCTAAGTGAAACGTATAGCAGAGTTCCGGTAGGCAAACATCTGTCTGACACGTTTCCTATTAAGAATGGCTTGAAACAAGGAGATGCTCTGTTGCCATTGCTTTTCAACTTTGCTTTAGAATATGCCATTAGGAGGGTTCAGGCAAACCAGGAGGGCTTGAAATTGAATGGTACACGTCAGCTTCTGGTTTATGCTGATGATGTTAATATATTGGGTGGAAGCATGCATAGTATAAAGAAAAATGCAGAAGATTTAATGATTGCTAGTAAGATTGGTCTAGAAGTAAATGCTGAGAAAACTAAGTACATGGTCATGTCTCAAAATCAGAATGCAGGACACAATCACAACATATAGATAATAAATCCTTTGAAAGGGTGGAAGAATTCAAATATTTGGGAGCAACCCTAACGAATCGAAACTCCATTCATGAAGAAATTAAGAGCAGATTGAAGTCAGGGAATGCTTGCTATCATTCGGTGCAGAATCTTTTGTCTTCCAGGTTACTATCCAAAAGCACAAAGATTAGGGTATACAGAACTATAATTTTACCTGTTCTGTATGGATGCGAAACTTGGTCTCTCACACTGAGGGAGGAACAAAGACTGAGGGTGTTCGAGAATAGGGTGCTGAGGAGGATATTTGGGCCTAAGAGGGACGAGGCGACAGGGGCTTGGAGAAGACTACATAACGAGGAGCTTAATGACCTGTACTCATCACCAAATATTATTCGGGTAATCAAATTGAGAACACTGAGATGGGCGGGGCATGTGGCACGTATGGGGGAGGAGAGAGGTGCATACCGGATTTTGTTGGGGAGACCCGAGGGAAGGCGACCACTTGGGAGACCCAGGCATAGATGGGAGGATAATATTAAGATGGATATTCGGGAAGTGGGATGGGGGGCATGAACTGGATTGAGCTGGCTCAGGATAGGGACAGGTGGCGGGCTCTTGTGAATGCGTTAATGAACCTTCGGGTTCCATAAAATGCGGGGAATTTCTTGACTAGCCGAGAAACTGTTAGCTTCTCAAGAAGGCCTCTGCTCCATGGAGTTAAGTTAGTTAGATAGAACGGACATTTCCAACTACAGACCAATATCCATGCTGACCTCATTTTCAAAAATCCTTGAAAAAGTAATGTATAAGAGACTACTTGAAAGCTTAAATAATACCAACATATTAGCAAAAGAACAATTTGGATTCAGGAAAAACCTAACAACAGCAAAAGCAACCTATGAATTACGTAATGAAATCATAAGTGCCCTTAATAACAAATTACTAGTAGGCAGGATCTTCTGTGACCTAGCTAAAGCATTTGATTGTGTTAATCATGACACTTTACTGTTCAAATTAAATTTGTATGGAATAAATGGCAACGCTAACAATTGGATTAAATCATAACTCGTGGATAGGTATCAAAGGGTGGAAATAAAAAACATAAACTTTAGTCATCACTCAGCTTCAAAATGGGGTAAAATAATGCATGGTGTCCCGCAAGGATCCATATTAGGTCCTTTGCTCTTTCTTCTCTATACAAATGATTTACGAAACTTTGTTAAGGATAAATCTAAGCCAATCCTGTTTGCAGATGATACTAGTATAATAGTTACCAACTCTAATCCCACAGATTTTATAAGTGACATAACGTTCGTATTTGAATACTTAAATAAATGGTTCAGAGCCAATAGTCTTTCACTAAATTTTGATAAAACCCATTTCATGCAATTTACAACTAAAAATGGACCCCAAATTAACCTGGACATAAGCTATGCTAACAGAACAGTTTTTAAAGCAGATGACACAAAATTCCTTGGATTACATGTAGACAATACACTATCTGGGAAATCACATATTGAGCAGGTACTATATATGCTAAATGCAGCTTGTTATGCACTCAGATCTGTTAAGCCCTACATGTCTCAGGAAATACTGAAAATGGTTTACTATGCCTATTTTCACTCCGCTATATCATATGGAATAATATTCTGGGGAAACTCTGCAGATAGCACTAAAATTTTCAAAATGCAAAAGAGGGCAATTAGAATTATCGTGGGAAGGAGGAATAGAGACTCTTGCAGAGCTTTATGTAAAAATTTAAAATACTACCATTTCACTCACAATACATACTCTTACTCCTATTATTTGTGGTAGACAACAAAGTATGTACAATTTAAATTCTGACATCCATAACATAAATACTAGGCAAAAACTCCACCAGCATTCATCAAGTTTATTTCCATATCAAAAAGGAGTTCACTCCTTCGGCCCCAAAGTGTTAAATAACCTCCCTCAAAGTCTTAAAAAATTAGCTGATAATAGTAAGCAATTTAAACAGCGCTGTAACATCACTTACATACGCACTCCTTGTACTCCATAGATGAATATTTCAATGTAAATAAACAGTAACTAATATCAATTCTAAGCTAAAGTGTATTCTCAAGCATGTTACTGTATCATTTTGCTTATCTTTAGCCTTGACTGTAAGTATCCAATTATCATGGTAATATTAATATTGTATTATAGTCTTGTTAATTTTCAAGCAAAACCATACTGTACAGATATTACATTCCTGTACTTGACTTGTTCCATATCCTATGATGTCAACCAGTACTTGGATGTACAGAATGTAAATAAATTCAGTTCAATTCAATTCAAATCAGGGACTGCTTCCTGCCATGCACTTCATCATCTTTCGTTTCCTCACCTGCTACCTACAGACACAATGATCAGAGCATACAGAACTATAATTTTGCCTCATGTTTTGTATCTGTGTAAAACTCATCTCTCTCACATTATGGGCCAATCATAGGCTGAAAGGTGTTTGAGAGCAGGGAGCTGAGGAAGATATCTGGGTCCAAGATGAAGCAACAGGAAGCTGGGTGAAGCCCAACAATAAGGAGCTCCATCATTTTTTACTCCTTGTGAAATCTGAAATAAGATCATCAAATAAAGGAGAATGAAACTGGGGTGCACATGGCATGTATAGGTTCATGAGAACTGCATACCAGCTTATTGTAGGGAAACCTTAATGAAAGTGACCACTTGGAAAACCTATGTGTGGATGGGAGAATAATATTAACCTTTTAAAACCTAGTGGTAACTTTATGTACTACCTAGTTTAACATCCAAAAATTCTATGTGGTGCTCACATTGCGTTTGTGTGTTTTGTACGGATCTCAGAACAAACAGCAAATTTTGCCTTACAAAACATTAAGATATTGGTTTTTATAACCGAAGTGGAGAGTCTTTACAGCACATATATAAAACAGATACGCTTCGTCTTTAAAGGGTTAAAATAGACCTTAAAGAAATGAGATGGGAGGGCATGGACTGGATTCATCTGACTCAGGACAGGGGCATGTGGTGACCTGTTGTGAACACAGTAATAAACATTCGAGTTTCATATGGGGAATTTCTCTCATGTAGCTTCTCAAGAATGAGTTGTGTAGCCTAGCATATGCATGAAAGTAAAATGAAACCTCACACCCCAAGACCTTGGCACAATAGTTTGTTGCAATTCAGTTCCTCCAAATGAAAAAAAGCTGCTATCAATTCAGTTAGTAAAATGAGCTGTCAAAGCCTAATGCCTCTCACTAAAAATATAAAGAACATGTAGGCCAGTGATATAAATTGGCATACACTGCATGGAAAGGTACAGGTGAAGTTGTCTCTGTGCTTCATAAAACTCCATGCCAAGATGGCTTATGGAGAACCAGAGATAAAGCTCCACACATTCTTAACTTCAGGACCATATAAAGGTGGTCCAATTCATGACAAAGACCAATTTAACACCAATGCCTGCTGACCAGGTGGCTGGGTGGACACCAAAAGTGGTTGGGATGCTCTGAAGCAGAGAAAGTCTCCTGCCCTGTTGGAAGTCCTGACTTCTGACTCTAATATGGTTTATGTACAGTGCTAATTGCTGTGTACATTCACAAAACATTAGCATATATTCCTCTTACCAAGTCAAGTTAGAAGATCCTAAAGATCACAAACAGTATTCACTTCATGAGATTTTGAGGTTCTCACAGTACTCTTGTTGAGGATTCATGACTACTGGGATGTGGCACTGTGTCATTGCAGGAGTGGTTCCTAACATTTCAGTGGAACTAGTGCCTTCATCTTCAAGGTTTAAGCAGTTCAAGTTCAAGAAGGCTCAAGAAGGTTCTTCTTGAACTGCTGGAACCTGAAGATAAAGGTACTATGTTCCTTTGAGACATCAGGAACCACTCACCCAACAACACATCACATCCCAAAATGCCAGGACACTCGGCACTAAATTTATCCATACATCCCAAATACATCTCGTAGTGTCACCATGAAAGGATAGAGAAAAAAAAGTCATACAATCCCTGACAACAGCTGGTTTCCAAGCTGAGAATGGAAATTGAACCTCCAGAATGAGAATCAGGAATGCTAACTGCCTGATTGTGAAATCTGGGCCCTGCTCATGAAAACTGAGACCTTTGGGTACTTTTGCCAGAGTCTCAATCCCCTGTATTACAAATATAACAGTTACACCCTAGTGGAAAGTAGTGGGCTCACTATTATAATCCAGGCCAGCTCACTTTTGGAAGCAAGTTTGTAGGGCAGGTAATACATTAATGTAACCGTTTCCAATATATGCTGTAAACGTGCCAAATTTTGTTACATCACCTATTTAACAGTACAATATGCTATGCCTGTCGCATTTTCCATGGTTCATGCTATGGCTGTGGTCTACAACCTGGATGCTGGTGAATGAGGAGCAATGAAACTCAGATTCCAGGAACAGTGATGCAGAAGTGTACTGTTGATTTGTGGTCCTCGACTAAACCCATCAGCAAATCCATTAGGTTAAGTTTACAAAAAGCTGACCACCACTAGAAAACAATACCTTATTTCGGTCTAATATTAGTCAAATATTTCAGTCTAATATTAGTCAAAGTACAAAAAAGTATCCTGAAGTATACACTCACATACCTTGATTTATCTGAGTGCTGCTACAATTCTTAAAAAGTATATAAAATCTGAATAAATGTCACCTGAAGGAGTGGAAACTGGCAAACTGAACAACACAAAACCCTTTTTAAAACATGTTACAAGGCCAACCTTTCTGCACAGCTTGCTCTTCTTCAGCCACCCATAAGATAGAAGCAGCATACACAAAGCATCGTATTCCAGGGACTGGAATCTTCAACTCCATACCATTTGTTAGAAATGTGCACTGCCTCCTGTTGACGAGGACTAACTTTGCCCTCTGTTAAACGATGTCCATTCGTAGGAACCATATATAATAGATGCTGGCATCAGTCGATAACATAGTTCACTACCATTCCATTCAAACGTCCCACCCAAATTCATGCCCAATTTCAATCCTACAGACTTTTTTTATTTGATATCACACATCATTCTACACTTAAAACATTCTGCATGATGGCAGGCAGTGCGGCAATCATGGCTATTCCAATTTACAGTAAGTGGGGGTGAACATCTTTTACTTCAATGTAATGCAGTCAATATTAGGTTCTTACCATAACAAATGGTTTCCCTTGGATTGAAGACATGCACCACACCTAACAACACATGGTGTACTGAATGTCAAAGTTCAGCTGGTACAGTTGAAGACACTACTGAATGCTTCCCCACCCCCCCACATCTTCCATGTGGGGATTATTAGTCATAAACTTTGTCCTTTAACATGCTTGACAAATAAAAATTCCTTGGGTTCAGCTCTGACAAAGGAAGAGGCCATTATCTCCTACTTACTATTCTGTCACCAACCACACTCTCTACCAACGCATATGATGGTTTGCAAGATCTCATGATTTGTCCGTTTATGACTTCTTCCTCTGGGGATACCTCAAGATCTAGGTATACATCTATACCTCTAGGACAATCACCGAATTTAAGCAAATCAGAGAAGAAATTGCAATAATATGAGTAACACTACAGATGACAAGGAAAGTAATGGAGAATTTATGTTCTAGAATGCAACAATGTATACAGAGAGATGGAAATCACCGTACAGGCACAACTGGAACGTAAACTGTGTACATAAAATGCTTTGTAATGTACTTATTGTTAGCAAAGGTTATTCTTTGTTTTGTTTGTGACTAAACTGGTCAACTGCATGAGAAAAAAATAACTGTCCATTCAGTCACATATATTTATATATACAGCCATTTAAGTACACCTACAACCAATCATAATTTAGTACATTACATTAGACCACTTACGTCAGTATTGTTCACTATAATTAATTTAGTGGGACATCTGATTAACAGATAATAAGTTATAACTTGATATTTATTTTACAGCATATTGAAATTAAATATTAAAAATGGAAAATGTTTACAAAATTAGAAAACATAAAATATACTGTCACAAAATGCACATTATCACTATAGGTCCCATATTTCTGTGCAATATTCACATCAGAAAAGGCGCTCTTACTTTCTAGCCTATAGTGATGGTGATGGTGATGATGACGATGGTGGTGGTGGTGGCGATGATGATGATGATGATGATGATAACGACGACGGTGATGAAACATGTGAATTTCTTCTTTCTCAGGCAGTGGTTGAAGTGGGTTCTGAAACACTTCAGGTACTTACAGCATTAACTAACTATAGCTCAATCCAAATAAATCTGCCAAATTATATAGAACAGAAAGGTGGAGTCAGAGGAAGAGGAAGGCAGGCAAAAAAAAGCTAATAACAATCATAAAACACAGTAACACAAAAACATTAACACATGTCAATGTCACTGATTGCTAGGATCACAATATTTGTATAAAAGCCTATATTTGAGCAGGAAAATTTGTTGTTTGTAAATGAAAGGACATTACCACCACATCTGCCACACACATAGCCACTTTGTCTACATCGTTTAAATATATTACACATGGAACCAAATGTTCTGATTTTATTGCTGGAGTTGGCAATGGTGTATTATGGGTAGTAAATGGCACAGTGCAGCCCTTTAGAGCAGCACTGACATGTTGAAAATAAAATGGAATAGGGCTTTGTAGGCATTTGCACTCTTTAACCTTCAGCAGATGAAAGGGACAGTGTTGTCCCATTAAATGTACGTGCTTTTTGTCCGAAAGGGAAAATACTGTCTCGCAGAAGGCATTTAAACTGAATACAGCTCCAGCTGCAGCAGAAACCCAGCAGTTAAAAGGACCTATGCTGGAGATTAAACAATGTCAAATGCACCGTCGCACAGACTATACTAGTAAAGTTCCAACTACGGTGATGGAAGGGCAGGACTGGTGGAGTAAAGGATGTTGTTCCATTTTCGTGTTCTGCTTTGCAACAAATTCATTTGGCACAAGTACTGAGCAAATTGTGAGTTCTACTGACAATATAATTATATCGTAAGTTCAATAAATATACAAAAGGGACTGGATGGCTAAGCAGATTACATGACTCATATATTCAGTTGATTTTATCAACTGCCAGTATGCTGACTTGGGGGTATTTGGTGGCACAGTTGGTTGAGGCACTGTGCTACAACTCAGAAGGTCACAGGTTCAGTTCCTGATCAGGTCGCTGGGCTTTCCCATGAATTTAATCCTTCTGGTCACACTCAGCTGCTAGCATAAATGTGTACCAGAAATATCGCCTGGGGGATAAAGGTGGCCTCCGTGCAGGGCTGACAACCTTGCTACCTTCATGTATTAACTGTCTAGAAATCCTAGGAAACTCAACCTCCTGGAACTCTAAGCGCCTGTCCAGGCCTTTATCAGGACAGCTTTACCTTTACCTTTGCATGCTGACTTAACAGCTTACCAATCCCAAGGACAGTTTTCATAAGAATAAATTACTTTATTTCAACCACGTCCCTCTGTTGAATAGGAATCATGTGCATTCATCTTCAACTATACTAATTAATCAATTAAATTCTGCACCAATTCTGATAACAGTAATTGGCCCAAGATAAAGCTTTGTACCACAAATGCTGCATTTTATATGGCAGTGTTCAGTCAAATTGATATCCTGCAGTGTAATACCTCTACACAATGCTTTACACTGAAATCCACTGAAAAGTAGCATCTCTGTTTATAAAGTGGAAATGCAAAAATCTTCACTTTTACTATCAATGTCTGCAATGCCAACATGGCCAGATGACAGTGTATATCTATGTTTAAAAAAAACAAATTTAAAAAATACTGTCACCAAGATCATAATAGATAATACACTGTGATTACAATGCCACTTTTCAGATGTACATTAGCTGTGTTATCTTGAATAAAGATTAACAGTGCCAAAAATGTACAGTTTAGTTCACATGTTAGGCTTAACAGTTTTCTCTTTCTTCAGCTGATACATCAACTAGTATTGTTATACCTTCAAGTCTTCCAACCAGTTGGGTGGGGGAAGGCTTCAGGTCCATCACTGTATTGTTTATTTAACTTTTTATTTTACCATATCACTGGTGTAGTCTCACATGTTACCAACAATGTACACCATGAAGAGGTCTCTAGACACAGTGCTCTGCACCAGCCAAACTCACCCTCCTCATAGCAAAGACAGAAACTAGGGGCTCACAGGACATGAACTCAGGAGAACATTATTCAGACTTGCCATATCTGTCCAGTCCTTGGGCTTCTTACCAATAATGATGTTACGAATGCAACCCTTGAAGTTATCCCTTGTCCCTAAAGTCCCACTGGGAGCACCCTCTGGTAACAGAAATAAACAATGAAAATTAATATGAATGAATGAAAAGTTGCATTCAGATCAGTGAAGAGGAGACAAAGGTGGAGAACAGAGCAGTTACCACCACACAAGTTGTACAGCAACACACATCAACAGACCAAAGATATCACTACAATAATTTTTATCTCAGCACTTAGGTTTTATGAAATGTAACTTTTATCAAATGTAACTTACAAACAGGACCACTGACTCATTCTCAGAGCATTAGCTGAATAAATAGTAGATACACACCCATGTCTCAGAGTCCTACCCTGTCCGCATCATCAGGGTTGATGCTATGAGGAGCCACAAATCTGTGATATGTGTACTTGTGTATCAATCTATCAATATAACGACTGATTTCCAGTGGCCCACTAGTCAGCCAGGAAAGGTGGCAGCTTCTCATGCTCACCCTGACCGTGCGGACAGGGCAGGTCTCTTGAAACACTTGTTTTAGCCTATCACTGATGCAACTAATAGCCCGACAACAATTTGGTAAATGCATTTAGTAAAAGCTTCATATTTTAGTACCTCTAACAAGGCCTGCACATATCTTAGCCTATGTTTCTGTCACTAAACCTGCTAAACAAAACATACTGCAAAGCTGCAACATTTCTGTGTTTGATTTCTTTACACCGAGGCTTTATATAACATTGTATGCGAAATCAACATTGCCAGGACCAGAGAATAAAAATTTCTTTCTCAGTGCCCAACCACAATGAAGTTCCCGTGCAGCAACATGTACATTTTCTTCATTTCTCAAAAACATGGATGATACATTTTTAGGATATGGAAATCAACATTAAATCTTTAATGGAAACTGGTCAGAAACATCACACACTTACCAGGCAATCCCCCAATGTATAAAGGGCTGTTGGTGCTCGCTTCAGTAAATATTCCATTGCCTGAATGTCCATACACTGTAGGAAAATTATCCACCCTAAGATTCAGCACATCATTTTCAAAAAATGCTTTCACACGATGCCATCTGTTGTCACATACAGTGAATCGCGATGGAAATCCCTGCTCCACATGGAATGGGCGTTGGTTCCCCATGTCACCAGCCATCACTACCTATTTAGCAAGATACCACTCAGATATTTAAAATGCAGATAAATTGCTGATTAAGAGAAAACATTCTTGAGAAAAGTAAGCAAGGTGGATAAAGCCTTAATTCAATAGGTGCCCAGTTTTAGTCTTTGCCACAACATCAAGTAGCCTAAGTTTCTGATAGTTTTCCTCTGTCCCTCTAAGCAGGAATGGTCATATAGTACCTCAAATTAGGTCTTGACTGCATCCTTCCACATCCTTACACTATAATTAGAGACCACAAGTAATGGCAACTTATTTTGTTGTATTCTTCAGCTGTCCCATAGAACTGAGGACAACAATAAAAAGTCTCAATAATGTACAGTGACATCAAAATATTATCATAAAACAAACAGAAAAGTTGCTGAATTTTACCTTCTAGAGCCTACTATGGTCAAGACAGCCAGCAATTTGAATTTTCCAAACACATGTGGCAAATACCAATTTTTACTGGTCACAGCCTGTAATGACATTGCTTTTACAGCTCTAGGTTTGGACAGGATAATTTCATACTTTAACGCAGTCTGTCAGAAAATAATTTTATGACCCTTTCATTCCTACTATCAATATTACTATTACAACCATCATAACGATTGGCCATAATATTTCATAAGTTTGGCATCCCAAACCTACTTTTCCATCATTGATTTCAAGAGACAGCGCTGGATAACCCTCAGGTTCAGACACACTGAGCAGCACTCCTGTATTCTCTGAGGTACGGAACTCTAGCTGTAACTCCAACTGTGACCCAACATGGAACTTCTCTTCTGAAATGAGGAAAATAATTCTAAGAATCCACATATACTTACACATCAAGTCGCAGGACAAAGGGAAAAATTAAACTACAGCATGTTAAGTTGCTATATAGAGACGTCAAGATTAAATTGACCCACCTACTGAGGACTTAGAGTCTCACTAACTCACACAAAACAAACTTGCTCCTTCTGATACCAGCAGAACTTTAATGGACCTTTCTAAGATCCTGCCTCAAAAATATTTGGGCTTCTGAATTATGGCCTCTGTAAGGAAGAAGACTAAGTTTGGTTCCTATGCAAGGTACAAAAAATTTGTTAAAGACTTAAAAAATGAGGTAATACATGGATTTTTTACTTTCCACAAGGTAAATACATAGACATGGATAGTGCCCATTCTTCTGGTGAGGGGGATATATTTTTAACCCTCTGAAGCATAACTAATGTTAAAATACTTTTCTATCCAGTGCTCCCCAATAACTGAAAGAGCACTGCTTTATTAGAAGGTTCCTAAACTTTGCATGCTTTTCCTTCTGATAAGAATAGCATTAATATGGAGATGAGTATGGAGCATTTGTGGAATGATACTGACATGGGAAAACTGAAGGACTCTGTCAGAAACCTGCCCCATTGCCATCTTGTCCAAAACCAATCTTACAGGGGCAATGGAATTGGATCTAGACCTCTGGTGAATAAATGTCTGTTTGAAGACTGACATTCATCTAAATTACTGTCAATAAAGAGACTCAGTTCCTACACCACAGAAACACAGTCAATGTCAATCATAAAGGCCAACAAGTTAATGTTGCTCAGGTAAATAATACTCACTGTATATTGTGAGAATCATATGAAACAGACAAATACATTCTATCAAAATTCAGTGTTTCTTAATGTTACATAACGTGGTACACATAGTCACCACTTATCTTTAACAGTTAAAGGAGGACTACAAGATATACAAATACACAAATTGAATATTTTACCATTGTCATGTGAATACATTCTCTCTTAGATGTTGTTTGTGATAGATGATCAAAATAACTTTTGTTCAGGTTTAGAAGTTCATGGCCTGAATACTGGAAGCAAAAATCAACTCTTCTTACCAACTACAAATCTTTCTGTTTTCCAAAAAGGTGCCACTTTTTCTGGTATTAGGTTATTTAATAGCTTGCCTGGGACCATTCAAAGTCTTAGAAATGATAGAGTTCGTTTTAAGAATAACTTGCTTTCATATCTCATGGCTAATTCATTTTATACTGTTGCTGAATTCTTGGAACATACAGTACACAACTAATTTACAATGTTCCTTTATGGAGCATTTCTGTTGTACTGTTGTATTGTCTTCTTGTAGTTTGTGTTGTGTTGTCTGTGTCTTCTTATGACCAGTTTCATGTCCATTGTATAAATCTTGGACTTAAGAAACATGAAAATATATGTATGTATGTATGTATGTATGTATGTATGTATGTATGTATGTATACCCCCTTTTTTTTTACTCAGTTGACAAATTTCTGCAAAGAACATATCCTCACATCTCAGAAAATATGATGTTTTATAATACTGATTATGGATAAACTAAGATATGCACTGTATCTATGGTTTAGTAGGTCATATCCAGACACTGTTCATTGGTTGCATCGGAGCCAAAAAGATGAAGTTTGCTTCAGACCACATATGATTATCACCAATTTATATGGTATATCATGCTTCCAAATTTCATGATCTATTTTAGTTTCTCCCACATAAAAGATACTATTGCTTTGGTAAACCTCTGCCAGCCCCCTTGCAAAGCCTTTTCAAGAGAATTTTTTTATACATATTTTCTTTTAACCACCCAGTGTGACAGCTGGACAGGTGTTTGGTGCATCACAGCCAACAACACTGAAAAATTCCAACATAAAAAGAATGAAAAGGCAGTGCTATTATGCTTTGTAATATGCCACTATGGCACTTACCATAAACTGCATAGGCATCACCAGGGAAATAAGAGCCCTGCTCTACCAGAGGAAAGCACTGTCCCACTTTATGTCCTGACAGGTTCTGGCTTTGCTGATTTATTGCCAATCCTCGCATACATCCTTTGAAACCTTCAAGTTTTTGTAGCTGTAACATACCATGCCTTTGGTTACAGCAAATTTAGTACCATTAACACTAAGAGAAAGCCTGAAGACATAATTGTGAAACATCAGGGCACTTTGCACATTGAAGGTACACTAAGTCATAAATAAATTAAATGTGAAGAACAATTGGCATTTCAGATATTAACCCTTTAAAGATGAAGCATATCTGTTTTATATAAGGACTCAGTGCGTACCGCGCTGTAAACACTCTCCGCTTCGGTTATAAAAACCAGTCTCTTAATGTTTTATAAGGCAAAAGTTGCAGTTTGTTGAGATCCGTACAAAACACGTAAATGCAATGTGGCCACCACGTAGAATTTTTTAGTGTTAAACCTGATCGTATGTAAAGTTACCGCTAGGCTTTAAAAGGTTAAAAAGGGTCAAAAATATATATCCTGTCAAATATAAAATTCATCTGATAAAATGCTTACTGCACGAAAATAATACCTGCTTCTATGAATTCACACTTACCAATAATTCTGGTAGAATTAGCCCACTTTCTGGTACACCACCCACATACATAGTATTACCAATGTTCAGTTTCTTCGGGTATCGCTTCCGTCGCTTGGGTTTATTTGAGTCAACAATCATCATGATCCTGTTCCCTTCACGACTCAATACAATGCGATGCCATAAACCATCATTTAAGTCTTGAGTGTCCTCTATGTCGAGTTTTGGCTGTCCTTTAAATACAAGCAGATGAAGCCGTTTGTCTCGGAGTTGTAACAATATGTAATGAAGCTTCTTTCCTTTCCCGCCCTACAACAGAAGAAGAGGTGTAGCATGATTTTTCCTCTTTTGTAACTTACCAGACACTCAGTCTGGAATGAAGAAGAATTTCGGAACTCATTAATTTTCTTTACTTGCTTTACGTGCACGTGCAACTACAAAGTCAGGGAATATTTCTTTAACATTCATCTTTGTAGAGTATCTTACACAACATAATACAGACACGTTCTGCCAGTCATAATTGGAGACAGCTGTACACAAATTAACTTCTATAAAATACAAATCCAATCTAAACTAAAGTTTATGTAGTGACCCAAATGTGGCCCCTTGCTATTAGAATCAAGCTCAGTTTGATTAACAGATGAATCAATCATGTCATTTGGATCATGTTACAGGAAATACACTAAAATCTGTAAATTATGAACTTCTGTTAAAAAGATTTCAGTCCCAAGATTCTGTTACATCCATGTGTTACTACCCATCACGCCTGGTTGTAAACTGCTTATTCCAGTTCTACAAAGTAAACCTTTATCTCTACTTAAATGTGTTAATATTTGAAGATTGATTTTTTCCCTTCTACTTGTGGAAACAAGAAATTTAAAGCCTTTGGCATTTGAATTAATTTCCAGGTGCAATTTGCAAAACCCCAGATTCAAACTAAACTTTTTCATGGAAAATCTTTTTTTTAAGTTGTAAAAGCAAAAGAAAGAAAACCCCAACAGGGTTGCGCAAAATTGTCTATAATAGGCCACCGTGTATTTTGCATTGTTCACAAATTGCAACCAGCACCCTGCATATGTGTCATTCAGTGCCACAGGGTAAACCTTAGTTGGCCATGTCAGTCACTACTGTAATGGTGTATATGCCCAGTTCTGCTGGCCAGGCATTACATTTCCCAAAATTAATATTGCTCCTATGGTGGTACAAGTCTGGCTACCAGCCCTTACCAGCCCTTCATACTAGGCAATATAAAATCATCTACTTCCGGACAACAAATTCAGCTTGACACTTAACAGAGACCACTACAGCACTAAGTGAGGTTATGATTTTGCCACAGTGTAGTACAATTTACTTACTGGTAACAAGAACAGGAGGCCATTTGGGTAGTGCGTTCGAAAATCCAACTCCACAGTGAAATCTCCAGCCTGAAGCACACTTTTCCGTTGACGAATCTGTACGTGGCTGTGAGGAGAATCTCCAAACTTTGCAGCTCCTGGCTCTAAAGAATAACTTGGTCCCTTATGGCACTCTTCTGGGGAACCATTTCCTTCTATTCCTCCCCGTCGAGGTGGAAGCAGAATTGACGGTGAGGGACTGCCTGGAGGGTAGCTTTCCACAACACTGATTGTATCCATTCGTCCTATTCCAACATTCTCAAATGATATAGGATGGTCAAGCTGAAGGAGTCTACACAAACAAAGCACACATTACACATTACAAACTGAAGTAAAAAATAAGTGACATAATACAAATTCAAAATTGTAAGATAATACAAACTATTTTAAGTAATACTATAAAAATCATAAGAGAAAGGAAATGAAATTCCAAACATAATTTTTGTTTTCTGGTAGGTTATCTCACCTACAATTTCTCAGTTCCATAGCTTTATTCCCTATTTTTATATCTACTCCCAGAATTCTGTGGATAAAATTCTCATATTCACAGATCCCACATTACAGTGTTGGTAAAAGAGTTGCAAGTCACTGAATGAGTAATACAACCGAATATTAAAGCAATAACCAGTAGTGCACATGTAGTGACACATCTGGTGACTGTGCATCACCTGTGTGTCAGGTCAGGGACATGACACATTCTTTATGCTTCTTGAGTCAAGTGTCATGCATGTAGCAAAATACAAGACTGATCAATAATAAAATTTCCCATGAAAAAGGCAACATTGTAATGGACACCTATAATTATACTAGGCTAACAAAGCTGTATGCCACCATGTGATCTCTCCCATTTCTATTGGTATGTCTGATCCTCTTCCTTCATTGGGTTGGCATTACAGTACTAATTTCCATATTCTATGTTCTCAGTATGTCCTACATGTGCACACAGTTTGCACCATCTGTGTTCCCCATTTGTAAAAAATTTCCAGTTACCCATTTATCCTATATCTGCATGCAATTTTTGTGACTGTTTTTACTACCGCATGTAATTTTTTACATTTACTCTGTTATAATGTCACAATTCCTTAGTTCCAATTCTCATGCTGCTTATTTAAAATTGCTCTTTCGATTTATTTTTTCTGTCTGCAATCCTATACAGCCTTCTCCAACTTCAATTTCACTCTATTTTCTCATTCAACAGATCCTTACAAGGGTTAAAACAGCCCACAGCATGCAGAACTAGTCAATATATACAATACAGTATGGTGTAAAGTCATGTTAGTCAAAGATGCAAGAGATTTGTTAAAAATACGGCAACATACATACATAACAGAGCACAAAAACATAAAAGCACAAAAACACAAATATACAACTACAGCATGCTGATCCAGCACAAGTCACACCACATCACCACCCACACATGAACGTCGAACAACACACGACCGTTTTCAGAAAAAAATATACATTACTTTCTAAAACCATAAATATAAGGCAACTATTAAAACCTTAAAACCTTAAATAAAAGTTAAAACTGAATTCAGAATAAATTAAGGTTGACAATGACTATGATTATGCTTTATAAACATCATATTTATCCAATGTATGAGATGAATGTTGGTGAAGAAACCTTTTCAGAGAAGATTTCAATTTTTTAATATTCTGAGACAAATCCTTTATTTCAGGTGGAAGGCTGATATATAGCTTGATAGCCATACAGAAAGGACTCTGTGGATAAACAGTCAAATGTGACAGAGGTTGAAAGAAATCAGAATTATTTCTGGTACTGATACTATGTATCTCAGAGTTCAAGCTAAACTGATTTTTGTTATCAGCCACACACATTTTCCAGCCCTGTACACATACTGGGAAACCCATGTTTTATAAAACTTAATTTGCACTGATTGCTTAGTTCTGTGATCATTGTACCTATTATTTATGAGGCAGTCTTCATCTGCTTGTTCCCAAGTGATATTTTACAAGCTGTTTAAGAGGGAAAACTCAGATTTCATGTTTGAGAAGAACAGGGAAACAAACACTAAAATGAAGAAAACCTTTAATGGAGGAAATTTAATAATGAGGTCACCTGTTTTGGAACAATGAAACTAACATTAACCTTTTAAAGCCTAGCGGTAACTTTACATACAACCAGGTTTAACATTAAAAAAATTCTACGTGGTGCCCACATTGCGTTTATGTGTTTTGTACGGATCTCAGAACAAACAGCAACTTTTGCGTTGTAACACATTAAGAGATTGGTTTTTATAACCGAAGTGGAGAGTGTTTACAGCGCGGTACGCACTGAGTCCTTATATAAAATAGATACGCTTCGTCTTTAAAGGGTTAAACGTGACAGAACCTTAAATCAAGACATATTATACATGGGGTTTTGCAACCTACAGAATTGTTAACTTACTGGTCATTGAATATTACATCCTTTATTGTTCCACTAAGTGGAACATACGACGCTGCCAGGTCAGTGTTACTAAAATTAGATGGAAGTCCTCCAAAATAGAGACCACCTGATGGACCTGGTGCACGCACAACAGTGCCTCCCTTTGGTAAAGTGGCAGTGTCCAGAAGTTCATCATCCACCCTTAGTTCCAGCCGGCGACCTAGTTTTGTTACTGACAGTGAATGGAATTTCCCATCATTAAATTTCTTCAGTGGTGACAAAACAACTCCACCATGACCAGCATCCACCTGCACATTAAGTCTTCCATCTGCCAGAGAAACAGAGTAGAAGCTTTGGCCTGGTTCTGCATCCCTAAAATGACATATACCATACTGCTGTCAAAAATACTGTCTCTGGAAACACTAAATTCACAGACAAATTGTAAAGCCTCGTAAGACTCTCTTTCACCCTGAAGTTTAATATAACAATTTAACCCTTTCAGGACTGACAATCAGCTAAGTTACATATAAAACCTCCAGTTCCCACCTCACAGAGAACAGACCAACTGATTAATGTTGTCTTGGGAACTACCATATTTTTGACTGCACGAACTGACAATAAGTAGTAACATAACCAAAAGCATACAGCGAGGCTGTCACAACTTTGTCAATACTCTGTTTTATTATCCTCTAACATGTTTCAGCGTACACAGCCTCTTCAAGAAGAACAGTTCAATGATAATGGGAGGTATGGAGAGTTACATATATATGGGTACCTCCAATGGGTTCAACTCAGTCTCTAACATAAATGATTACCACACATTTTATTTGTGTTCTAAAGCAACCAGACGGGCTCTAGGCACCCACCCATCCCCCTACTCAATGGGTACTTGGGTCCGTTTCCCTGACAGTAAAGTTGCTAGAAGAAGAAGCTGACCAATCGCCTCCATCTCGAGCTGATGTTAAGAATGCACTCAACTATCCTGTGTGCCATCATGGTACAGTGCTCAAATGAGAACAGGTGCAGCTTTACTTTGGCATGTGTTAAGTTTCATCACACTCTGGGAATTTCTAATTTTAACCAAACTTGTATCATTTGTTGCTGGAATAAATCAGATTAATACTACACAAGTGTGTGATAAGTGCTAGCATAGCTCCATAACATTTACAAATTTCTGATCACCTGACTTAATTTCAAATGTGGTTGTCACTCTGTACTGATCTTTATGTGAATTTTAATGAGCCCAAAAACATAGGCTGGAAACATTCATGAACTGATTTTCAGAAAGAAGTATTTCCATAAAGAGGCAGTACGCCTTCCTTCTTTTCCAAATCTGGCAAAATTATAAATTATGTCCAGATCAGTACTTGGGATCATTACACTGGATCAGGATCATATGATGTCAATTTATATTATAACATAAACTTTTGCTTCATTACAACATTTTATTTATGCACTATTTACCAGTATTGAATCAGAACTAAAAATGTGTTTAAATCTACTTATAATGTAACAGTCTGTAGTGTGTAACTTCTATAGCTACTTACGCAAATGCTGTTAACATAAGCAAGGCATCAGGTTGCAAGGTTCTGAACACAAATCCAAATGAAGCGTTACGTCGATCAAGAGAATGTGATGACAGCTGCAGGTAACCTCTGCCATGGAAACTTGCTTTGTCTAGTGCAGAGTCAGCACAGCCTGCCTCCACACCATAGAACTGTCCACGCAGAGGACTGTAACCATCTTGCACTACCTGAATTTCTGTCAGGCAGCCAAGAAATGGGCCTGGCAGTTCCAACTTGTTTGTGCCTGTTCTAAATAAACCTGGAGGAACTCCTCCAACGAAGTACAGAGCATTGGATAAATCAGGCAATGCTTCCTGACCAACAGGAGGTGTAGGGAACCCAAAACGTGGCTCACCTTCTACCTTCAGTATCCCTGTGTAATAAATTAAGACACTATTTTAGATAAGGTCTAGAATATTAATCAAATGAGCTATTTTACATATTTAGGCAATAAGGACATGTACTACAGTTTTTAAAACAGGCAGCAAAAGCTCTGCTTTATTTTCAACAAAATATCATTTTCTTTTAAGTTCAAATAATATTCACGTTTTTCGTATAGAAAGCACTAACATTTAGAACCATCCCCATAGTGCTGATTCAGTTTTTCCCTTTAACGTCCATCACTGAAAGACTAATGTACTCTGGCTTTCCAATACCCCAGAGATAAATATACTGTACCAAACCAAATGCAATGAAAATTAAAGCATAACACATAACTGACAAAACTGGCATTTAAGGGCTTTCTTCTTTAGCAATTTTATAAAGTTTTTAATTGATTTACTTAAAGTCTTTAACTGTTTTACTGGATACTGTTATTGCTCCCAATGGCCCATTCAAATTAGTATGAAACCTGTTCAATATAAATGCTTAAATGATGCTTCATAGAGATATACATGAAGATTTCACATCTGTATGTGCAATCATATTACAGTAACAGATGGCCATGCTTCTTTCTCCTGAGTACAACATGATGGGAAATTTTATATTGCAAAAATGTTTAATGACTGAACATTATCCACAAACCATTCTCGAGCTTCTGTCTGCGATCAAACAACCGACTTGCTTCAACGATAGTCCAATTGCCCGTGTTGTGTTTGTTATGTGATATCTCCAGGCGATTGTCTCCACCATAGCCCACTCGGAAGACCACTCTACCACCACGCAGAGTTAGTGACACATACCTGTCCTAAAACATTAAGTTTGGCTGAGAAATCACAATATGGCAAAATATGTGACGAGTCATTTTCACGCAAAAAAGTATTTAGACAATTAGTGATATGTTCTTACTTTCCTGACTCTATATTATGAGGATTACAAAAACTTTCCTACAGTTAATAAGCAATGAAACATATTTATACACAACCAATCAGACCAGAAAAAGAAATACAAACAGATAATACAGCACAGAAATGTTTTGTATACTTGCATACTCATGCAATAAAGAACAATTAACATGCCTGTCTGTTCATCATGACTTTTATGGAACTATGACTCGGTAACAACCAAGCACATAAAAAACTTCATTAACGAACCTAACTAATGAACCAGCTTCATGCAGCAGAGTCCTGAGAAGCTAATACTTCTTCAGCTAGTCAACAAATTCCCCATACTTTATGAAACCTGGGGGTTGATTAGGATGTTCATAAGAGCGCACCAATTGTCCCTGTCCTGAGCCAGATGAATCCAACCCATACCTCCCCATCATTCATGTCATTTTACCATGATTCCCCCAACCATGCCTAGGTCTTCCAGGCAGTCTCTTTCCTTTGGGACTGGCCACCAAAAACCTGCATACACTTCTCTTCTCCCACATACATTCCACATGCCCCACCCATGGGTCTAACTTGGGGGGGGGGAGGCAAATGCCCTCCAATCCATCTCATTCTCCTTGATTTGGTCACCCAAATAATGTTTGGTGAGTTGGATAAATCATGAAGCCCCTTATTACGCAGCTCTCTTTAGCCTCCTGCTACTCCTTTCCTCATAGGCCCAAACAATTTCCTTAGCACCCTGTTCTTGATCACCCTCAGCCTACATGAAGCTTAACTGCAATACTGAAATGAGAATCATGGTGCATCATGACACAAAGGATACTCTCTTACACAAAACAGTGTCAGTTGCTAGGGGCATCTGAACTTACAGTGACAATCGGGTTCACAGCAAGAAAGAGCAAGGCATTTTCATCTAATGTTCGGAATTTGAGAGATACACTGAAGGCATATTTGTTGTAAGGACCAGAGCTAGGGCGATGCAGTACTGCATAGCCTTCCCCATTGAATTGGAATGTTAACTCATCTCGTGTCTGCTCTCCACTGCAACAAGAAACAACAGGTTAGACTGAAAAGGATGTTGTCTGTCCATTACTTCTCATACCAGGGAAAAAAACAGAACACAACATTCAACATATTGTACTTCTTTAAGACAAATCTGATTTCCTGTATATCTGAAAAGACTGAAACTTTTAGTTTGATATCAATCTTTACAGTCCCACATTTCAATACAGTGAAACTCGCTTAAGAGAAACCCAGTTAAGAAAATTTCCTGCCTAAGAAGTCAGGATAGAAAAGCACCAAAATTCTCCCATTTCATTAAAATTACCCTTTTAAGAAATTTCACACTTAAGAAATAGGATTTTCTTGGAATTTTCAAAATTTTCTTAACAGGGTTTCACTGTATATAACATCACATTCATCTCAGATAAAGATGGCAGAAATGCAAATTATAATTCAATAAGCTGGCTGAAAATTGCTAACAGTTCCACAAAAATTTAACAGAAAACAAGAGTGCCTCTTAATTCATCTAACAACAAAAGTAACTGTAGTTGGCAGAAGTGAACCATTTGAAAGTTGTCAAACTGACCTCTAAAAAGACACTGATAAGTTCTAAACAATAAAAAAAAAGCCTCAAAAGTGAATCCCCTTCAGTTATCAGCATGTTATTTTTTCCATAACATCACTAGAAGTGATTACCAAAAAATATTTACCCATATTTGCTTTGATTTACCGAAATCAAAACATTCATAATTTTATGTAGCTAATATTGGTATTGTTTACATTCCATGTGTCAGCTATATACAATGATAAATTATTTCTTTCAAAAAGGATAGTCATTTTTACAAGTTGTGAAATCATGACACCAAGTAAAATATTCATTCTCATGGAACATGTGTATCAAGTTTGAAAGCTGAAAATTAGTCTGGTAGCTTCAACAGGATTAAGTGCATTGTATAGACATAAGATTCTAGTGTTACAGGTTATGACATAGATGGTTAACAGCATTTGAGAGGAACCTGGCATTTGCATTTCCACCTCTACCCTGAAGACAGAGGGCAAGTTTCTCCAAAACATTGCTGAACATCTAAAAGACCACATGAAGTCACAATCCATAAGAGCATAAATTTTCACCACCATGGGAACCTCAAATCTCAAACTGTAATATTTCTCACAGTATGCATGTTCCCAGTTCATGTATGACTATGCAGATATCTACGTACAGTCATTAAGAGCTACAAAAACATTAACAAGTGCTGACCTCTGTATACAGGCAGCACAACCAGCAGCGCTCTGTGATGCAAAGTTCCACAGTCCAATTGTGTGTCCATCTAAGACAACCCTGTGCAAGCATCCCGCAAGTCCCACACGTTTTGTCTTCAGGAGTGGCGGTGGGCCCGGGGTTGATATTGGGGGTAATCCTCCCACCCACAGCACATCGCCAGGTCCCACATCCAATCTGCCAAAACCTGATGTGGAAGAATTTGTTACTGGAGTACCACTTTCAAGAGGAGAGCCCTCTGGCAGGACATGTGGTCTCACTGAAAGCTTTGCTATATTGCGTCTCCTGCAAAAGAATATGTTCATTTAAATTTGGATGACTGTTAGGGTAGGTAACAAAACCGTTTCAGTTGAAAAAGTTATCTACTGCCAAAAGACAAGATATTTATGACTTGCAAGAAGGGAGGAATATGGCAGGAGTGGCAGACATGTACCATCCCAGTACCCATCTCAAGGGCTTCAACTTTGATGCTGTACAAATAAGTAGTCACATATGAATTTGTAGGTTTTTGGTTTTTTAGATTGTTACTTATTCTTAAGATTATAGTTCACCTGGAGACAAAAGACTCAGATAACGGGTTGCAACACAAGACAGACAACTAACCTGTCTATCTGAATATTATACCAACTCCTTTCCTCTGCTGACTTCCCAGGCTCCAGTTTAAGAGGGTGCTGCACTTCTCCTGCGCCACCTCCAACATCCCATACAAAGCGAACATGTTGAGCCACCACTTCAACTGCCATGAAATCGCTCTGTAAAAATGGGAAACAAAATTCAGATCTTATACATTATTTGAAACATTAAGCAAGTATACCGGAACACATATAATGGTCCATTTTTGCACTAGAAGATGTGTTTTATGTGCAAAAGTGTGCAGAAACTGTGCATATTCTCATTAAAATATTCATATCTAATCACAGCAGCAACGTATGTGAAAAATTACACATTATTGTATATTTTTCACATCAGTTACCATTAATCACGACCATTTACTGGTATGCAAAATCTGAGGTGTTCACAGCAGTGAAGGTGCATGTTCTGGTTTCTTGGTATGTATCCACCTACCAGGTTAGAACACAGCAACAGTGCCAACATTTAAGATTATGTGAAATTGAGGACTCAAGTCTTCTGGGATATGACACTGTGTCACTGGGTTCATATCCCTTTAAATGTCAGGAAACACTGTGCCAGCAACCCAGCACCACATCTCAGAAGACCAGCAACCTCAGTGAGGTTACGTCTGCAAACACAAATGGAACTTACAATTTATGAGGCTGTTCTTACCTAGCAGGGTTCATCTGCATACCATGAAGGCACATGGAAGAGAGATAAAAGCTCAGCTCTTTCCTAACTTCACCACTAGATGGCAGGGAATGGTCAGCTTCATGCCCTGCCCACTTCACCCCCAGCAAAGAGGCCCCAATACCCATTTAATAGTAGACTGGCTGTGCCCTCGAGCACGTTTCTCTGTTACAGTTAAGGGAACTTTCACTGAATGCTAACCAATCACTCACTGGACACCACACTGGACACTTACAGAGGTGCTGCTTGGAAGGTACAAGATTAATGTGTCTCTTTGCTTTGCTCCACTGTCCAGTGCATAGTCAATGTCAAGTGATGTTGTAGTGCTGGGTTCCAGACTGCTTGGACGGAATGATCGTACACAGCCTTCACTGATGTTCAGGTGACTTGTTATAGACAGATGTATCTACAACAGAAATTACAAATATTTCTTTATCAAAATGATAACACAAGATTGTTAAAGGCAACTGTGATGTAAACACATTAAAATTCCAACTTTTACACCTATACACTGCAAATTTAGCTGTCAAAACGTCTGTAAGGCAAATGTCACTAGACTCAGTGTAGCATTTAGGTATAGACAAAAATCACTTATGAGAGTTCTTAAACAACATAACACAGTTCTTTGGGTTTGATGGGCAGTTCTGTTTGGAAAGTCAACACCAGTCACAACCCACTTACAATTTCACTGCCTACTCTGATTTAGTCACTGCTGTTATACCGTCTTCTTATGTATGACTACAACATTCCCAGTGTGTTATTAGGGTCCCTGTAAATACAGTTATAAGCACATGTTCAGTACATACCCCATTCGCAGCATGCCGTGCTTGAGTAATTTTATTGCGCAGCTCCTCTAAACGTGCTGCCATCGTGTCATTCCACTGCTGGAATTTACGATTTCTTTCAACAGCATCTTCTGAGAGTCTTGAGAACAGAGCCTCAGACTGCCGAACATTTTCCTGTGATGCCATTACTGCAACAGTTACATCAATATTATACCTTTATAGTCCATGGTTCTGGGTTTTACAGTTTGTTCAATGGTGACAATCAAAGAATTAAAAAATGCTACAATGATTATGTTTACTTTCCTAAGACAAAAACCAACTTAGTCCATCAAACACAACACACACACACATATATATACATGTTGTGTTTGACAGATTGTTAGTTTTTACCTTATTACCTAAAACACAATGTGGACAAACTACTTTATGATAATTACACCTGGTCAAGCTTGTATCCACCAATTTACTTTCCTACTGCCGTGAACACAGTGCTGTAAGAGAAAGACACTGCTCTTTCCACACCAAAGATAAGTTGTTTGATACTTAACCAGATACAGAGCCGACTTTGATACCTGATTTCTCCAGCATTCACATATGAAAGCATAAGACGCCTGTTACCACCCCTCTGACTGGTCTGTAGCTCAGTTAAACTGTGGGTACATCAATCAGTCACCATTCTTTCACTTGTGACCTTCTGTACTTTTAGAAATGGCCCCTAGCAGTTTCTTTTAGAATGAAATTAATGAGTCCCACTTAAGAGGAATCTGAGTTCACTTCAACAGTCAGCTCTGTATGTGAATTTTTCTGGTTGCAGATTTGGAATCTCTGCCTTTATGGTAAACTTGTCCCTGCACGTGTCATGCAGGCATATAGGAGTGGAAGTCTTACACTGTTGCAGCTTTACACCTGAAGAAAGAGCCCAATTACCCACTGAATACAAGGCTGAGTCAGCCGCAGAGCTGGTCTAGACATTTTGGAGAAAAGTAAAATCTTGCCTCTGCTCAGAATCGAACCCCAGGTTGTCCAGCCCACAGCCTAGTTACTAGCCTGACTACACTACTGCAGCTGTCCCAGCTCTGAAGCAAATTTGAGAATGTGAAGAACAACACAATCATCATCCCTTCCTTCAACATTAAGCTTCAGGTTCGCCCTGCCAGTCATCACCGATCACTTTACCAATGGAAGTAACAGGTTCTGCTCCATGTTTATGCCAACCTCATATATGGATTGTGCAATGCTGCCCACATAAGGAGACAAGTGGAAAATTAATGCAGACCATACCTGGACGCAATAAGAGTGGTAGGACATAACTTTGTGAATAGTTCCCAGAATTATTAAAGCATGAAAAAAGTGGTCCGTGTGTGTTACTTCTCAGAGAAACACTGCTATAACATGATGTACCACAAACACATACAGGAATTTTACACTGCAGTAGATCATTTCTCAATTATTTATAGGAAGTAATTTTGTAACAGTGACTGTCATTTATCTCTAAAATGAATAGTCATCTAAAGCAGATACATTAAGAAGCTTACTCTGATCTATAACAGCATTCACTTGAAAGTCTGAGCTCAACTGCTGTAGACGAGGGCGCAGTACATGCTTCACATTACTTCTGATCATATCAGCTTTAATATGAACTTCATCCATAGAATCACTGATATTCTGCACCTTCTGAAGTACATCCTGTATTGCTGATTGTGCTGCAATTGTTAAGAAATGACTGGCATTAAGTCCATGACTTTTATAACTGCTGGTATCAAGTAATTCTCTTGAGGGAGGTTAAACATATCGTTTCAATTGAATCCAAAAGATACTAAAAGCTAGTTCATCTCTCTTAAACTGCATCTCCTGTGTACTTCAAAATATGACTCACTCCATACTCTACTGTCATTCTGACCAAGTTTCAGACCCACAGAATGTACAGATGTATACATGTATGCATAAAAAGTCTGTTAAAAGATCAAAAGAACTTCAGTAGCATGAGTCTGTAAAGATAATTAAAAACAGTATTCATATGGAAAACAAATAAAGGATGGCAACTTTACTGCATAGCAGTAAAACTGGAATCATCTTTGTAATTTTTTGTGAACTGGGAACATACAAATTGAGCATTAAATAAAAGACTAATAAAAAATGTACCCAGACTGAAAAAAAAAGATAACCGTACTGTATCACCGGCACAGAAATAGATACACAAGGTACAATCCACACATGTTACTGTATGTCCATGTGAGTGTATATGTATAGTTAACATTTAAAGTTTGAGTGTTTTGCCACTTGCCACTTTAACAACAACAAATATGTATCAAATTTTTGAGAATTCTGAAAACCAAACAACTGAAACTTAATTGTACATTATACACACAACAAAGGCGTACGCTTAACGAAAATTCTATCACATGACAGCCATGGCTAGCCTTACCCTCTTTGTTATCCAGTTTCTGCAACTGACGAGATATATCATCGTCAGCTTTTGCGGCTTCAGTTAACGTCTGTCTAACATTCTCCACTACGTCCTTCTGTTCCTCTAAATTCAATTTCAATTCCTCTATATGGTCTGCTTTCTGTTTTGCACGACTCAACAATCTTGTTGAATCTGCCAGTATTACACTTGCCTGATCTACCAATGAGTCCTGGTCTGCATGAGGATGAGCCTGGAAACAGAAACAGCTTTGCAGAAACCAATAACAGCAAGAACCTTGTGACCCTGCAAACCTTCAGGTCCATAACATGAGGAGACTTTCTCAACCAGGTGAGGAAGTATTAACTCCTCAACCAACTCTGCCCCAGAGATGTAGTGAGCAAAATGTAGGCCTACGTAAGTTTAAAAACATACTTCTTAGTGGGGGGGAATAAGGCTATATTTATAATATCATATGGCTACGGTTTTTGACAAAATTATCCAGTGGATCCCATAATTTTATGTAACCTTTATGTATTTTAACATAAGTTTCTAGGAAGTATATTGTAAGGGAATGAGATCACAATCCCACATGCAGGTATACTTTTTTTTTATGGCTCTTGACAATGAATAGGTCTGATGGTGGCTTAATTGAAAAGCCAAAACTCATAACCTGAAGACACCTACAAATGAAATATATCTTACACTGCAAAGTTTTGTCACATACAAAGATTTTCACACTGACATGCCATACACATATGGTACATCACAGGAATGTACATGAACTCCATATAGTTCTTGGAGTTATGTTGAACACAAAACCTGAACTAACTGCTCCTGCATAAACTTGGATTCTCATATAGTACATGAACACAGTACATGAACACATTGCTAATAAATTGTATCACAAGAGCTGGACACAGTGATTGGCAATTAATTAACTTACAGTGAAATTTTCTGCTGAACATTACTAAACTTGTGAAACACTCAGGAAATAATTTGTACTCTTCAACGAACATTATTAAAGTGATAAAATCAAGTAGGATGAGAACACTGAGGTATCATTTGGGAAAGGTGTGAAATGAATATAAAATATTAGTCAGAAAAGCTGAAGTGAAGTGACCACTAGAAAAATACAAACATAGATGTCAGGTCACTATTAAAATCAACCTTAAAAATTTGGGTGCAAGCCTATGAGCTACAGTCACCTGGTTGACGACTACTGTGAATGGCAAGTTCTTCTGAACATGGTAATGGACCACAGAACTATAAAACGCAAGGAATTTCACTAGGTATGGGACAGTTAACTTTGTTAGCAGTACTGTGAACTGAGGCCATAAAAAATAACTCCCAGGGAATGGGGCTAATAATGCTCAATGCTTCCCACCCACTGCCTATATTTGGATTCACTCTCAGCCCCATGTGACCCAACTATGCCAGCCCATTACACTTCATGCTAGTAACGGTTATCACATGGTTATTGCTACCAACACTCATGTAACAACTGGCCTGCAGGAGAGTACAGATACACACGCTGGATAAGGAATCACAAATAATTTGAGGAAGATGTGGAGGGGTCAATCTATGAAACATTTTCTATGGCCTCAGCACAGCGAGTAAGAGATCTGAGCTGTTTTCATAAGGAAACCTCTGAATTTCCTAAATGTGAGGCAAAAAATATATTCAGGTAGAAAGATAGTTTATAGTTACAACCAACTGCAATGCCCTGCAGTTCTTACTTTCTTGTACGCAATGTCAGCTGCAATGGAGGCATTGATTGCAGCATCTCTGGCACCCTCTAGAGCATCAACAATTTGTTGATATGCTTTGCTAGCTCGAAGAGCAAAGTCTGCATCACGTTGCGTAGCGTTGAATAAGCTGAAGAAACCAACATAAAATGTAAAATATTTAAATAAAAAAATTTAATTCTAGGGTAATGCAAATAAACAACTAGATATCTACGTACAGACTAGAAGACTGGGGATTTGACTCTTGGCAGGGGCAGGCATTCCCTATTTGCCACCACAACCAGATCCAATGTGCTCCCTCCTCGTGGGTCATGGGCATACAGCATGAAGCTAACCACATACCTCTTCCAATGCTAAGGCTAGAAACATGTGGAGCTTTACCTAGACTCCCATCCCCTTTACATCAAAGTCTAAACAGTTCAATTATATAAACATTTATGCAAGTTCTAATTCTTTATGCTGCATATGTTTCTCCTTTATCTTTCAAGGGTGCAGGCATTCATATTAACAGTAAGTTAACCCCTTGTGCAGGCATATAAATGGCCTAATTTATGGCTTTTTTGACCTACCATTTTCTTGTAAATCAAGGAAACTATGGTAGTGACTATGAAGTTTACTGTCTTCTGGACAGTGGCATGTGTTCAGGTAGGCATTTATTAACGTTACATAGGGAAGTGTTGCCACCATCTTCATCCCTCTCACAGTTGGATGAAACACATTCTTCTAAAACACTGGTAAATTTCTACCAGACTACAAAGCATCACATCTCAGAAGGCACTAAGCTACAAACTGTACACTGATGGGGAAAAACTGCTACAAGCCACCTAAATGATACAAAAATGTAACCACAGTGCCACTAGAAATAAAATGTTAAGGACAATTTGAAATTTATGGGCAAGAGAGTTGTTCCCCAGTGTCATCACACCTGCTATTAGTCTCCTCTGACATTCCCACACAATGGGTTAATTGTGAAATATATTCTGAAATCATGATATTTTGAAGTTCCCAAATGTTTAGCAAAAAGTGAAACAGAAATAATATGTATGAAAACAAAGAAATGCACATGATTATAAACAAGTTTTGCAGGCAGAATCTGAGGTTCTCACAGCAGTGTATATAAACACTACAGTTTTGTGAGATATGAGGCAGTTTAATCTGACAGAAATTAGCAACATTTCAATAGAACCTACTTGTCTCCATCCTCAGAACAGATCCTGAAGGTGGAGGTAGCAGGCTCCACAGACAAAGTGCATGATGTCCCACCCCCGAAGACAGTAAACTTCAATTATGCAAAACTACAAATTACATAAGTAATTATGGTCCATGTACTTTGAAGTGGACAAAGCAGAATGATGTTAATCTTATAATCCAGTGACACTTACTCCCTGTAGTGCTGCACTCTGTTGTGCAGCACATTAGCATGCATCTGGGCCCTCAGCACATATTTCTCCTTGTAAATTGGGTTCAGGTGGTCTAGGATTCCTTCCTTCTTTTCCACTGCTGAGATCAAATCAGTGAGATTCTTTGCCAGTGCTTCGAAATTCTGCAGGAAACAACTATACATGAGCTAAAGTGAATCCGCTCAGTTCAGTTTCGTAAAACAAAAATCACAGCCTTAATGTACCATCGTCCAAATATCATACAGAAATACTACAATAGCAGAATAATTCCTAAACTGTGGATATAAATGAACACAAAGGTGCCAAAAGATGTGGAACAAACAGAACAAAGATAACACTGATTATGTTTACAGTCATGGAATTATGATTATGATGTGATATGTCAAACAATATAGGCTGGTAAATCGACGGCGAAATTTTTAAGCTACCCGCTGCTTGAAATTTTTAAGCTACCCGCTGCTTCTGTCATCACAGTGGAAGAAATGAACAACGCAGAGAAAAATGGTGCATAATATAGGTAATATGGGGATGGGTACGGGGATATGAGCAAACCAATAGGAACCAACTGATACTACTACTTAATGTATGCCACACTGCAATGATTGAGATATGCAAGAGTTGCAGTTCTCACAGTGGTGATGCAGAAGATTCAAGTCTTCTGGGTTGTTCTGCCATGTCAACTCTTTTTGAACTGCTTCATCCAGAAGATGAAGATGCTACAAACCTGCTTATCATCAGTAACTATGTACCAGTCAATATGGCACCACAGCTCTGAACTGACATGACTCTGCTATAAGGAGGCATGTTCCTAAACAAGCGACTGGTTTCCTCCACACAGAGGATGATCTCAGAATTATTAGAAACAGGTTTATTACAGCAGAACTAAACTGATTTATCATAAGTGCAAAAATACTATGCTCAGGCTTCCTACCATTATTTTCTACTACATACAGGCAGCAAAACACTTGCATGCAGTTACAAAATTATCTCCACAAAAATTCACTCTGAATTTCACTCTCAGATGAGAAAAGGATCATGTGATTTAACAGGGCAAGACTCAGTGCACTGCTAATCACCTGTTTTCACTTTTCCGTTGTATCATGATTACTGAAGGAATGTAACAATGAAAGCAATAACACATCAATGGAGCTTGAACAGCACAGTCAGTACAGTAACTAGGCTATGGATGGGACAATCCCGGATACCAATCCTGGCACGGGCAAGAGGTCCTTCTGTTTCCAAAAAAATGTCCAGATTGGCTCTCTGGCCAGCCCAGCCTCCCATTAATGGGTGCTAGGGTTCCCTCACCGGTGTAAAATGGCTGCCACACACCTCCATCTACAGCCAAGATTAAGAATGAGTGGAACTATACCTCTTCTCCCCCCATACGCCTTCATGGTGTGGACAGGGACAGATTTACGTTTTTCTACCTTATATAAACACATCATACAGGTCAATGAAATACACATTCCAAGAAACTGTATCCAGTCTTGAAACACATTAATAAAACTACAACTCACTTGAATGTTAGTGGCTGACACATTCAGTAGCTGCCGCGACTCTTTGTTGAAATTCTCCCCTTCGGCATAGAAAGCCCTTTGCTCAGACTCCAAAGCTTCTATTCTCTTCAGCTTGTTTCTCACAGTATTCAGGGCCTCCTCATTTCTGGAAGATGTCTCAGAAGCCTGTCATCAGGTTCACAGTGAAATTAACGAACTACGTCCAGAAACTGTACCTTGCCGTCCAGTTACAGAACTTTAACAACCCTGTTTCAAGTACCTTCTCCTTTCCAGTCAACTAAGTACTCTTCCACACACCATGTGGTATTCATGAACACATTGTCCTCAACAACCCTAAACCTATGTCATTCTAATGTCTGACAAGATACACAATGTCACGTATAACTTAAAGAGGTGTGGCGCATTTGCATTGTGGTCATACTTCCTCTGCTATCCTAACTGCCTGATACCATGTCATTCAAAGAAAGTGCTTTCATGGAGATTTAATGTCACTGGCAACAACAAAATGTACTTAGGTCTTCAGGTAACGTGCTCCATATTTTTGCCAAATTTTAATCAAATTTGGATTTTCTTGCCAGATTGTCATAAAGTCCCCAACATGAAATTTCAGACAAACCCATCCAGTGGGAGCCATGCTGATGCATGTGGAGAGGTGGATGAACAAACATGGAAAACAAAAATGGTGCTTTTTGCTGTTACACATATTGCCTAAAAATTAAAATATACACAACCATAATTTTAATCTTTATTTTGTGCGTGTCTAAAACTTGGTCTGTCACATTACAAGAAGACTAAGGAGAATGTTTGGTTTACAACAGAGGACATAACAGGAGAATAGAGAAACTGGATAATGAGAACCTGCACAACATGTTACCTCCCCACAAGTTACTAGAGTAATATATGCAAGGAGAGTGTGGTGTGTGAGACATGTAACATCAATAGTCCAGCTCAACTCACAAAAGCCTAAGTATCTCCAGAAGTAACTGTATCTATCACTTTCCACTGGGCACCACAATTCTAGTGAAACACAATGTGTGTGCACATAGTTCATTAAAATAAGAAAACCCAGAACTACCATGTTAGGAGGGACAATGAATTACCTTGGAAATAAACACTGTGTATTATCAACTTTCTTATACTATACCTTATTACTCTTATTTACGGTCACAGAAATTAAATTATTCAGGTCGTCTAATCGTTCATCCAAATTGCTCAGCTGCTGTCCTAGACCTTCATATTTGACCAATCCACGCAGCATATTCTGGATAACATTTAGCAGATCAGTACATAACCTGCGAAACAATGTACAGAAGGACATCAGAACTGCTTCTGTTCTGGGCAGTACACTACCCTAAGTTCTTTCTCCTCTCTTTACACAAGCAATAACTGAATAATTATTTATCAATATTATTAAAAATGTAAATTACAAACTCCATGAAATTTATCCTCAATAATCAAACTAGCATTCTTGCCACACCATCATGAGCAACAGAGAAAATATTTCCATTTTCTATAATTTACATACTTAAGAGAACGATTTGCAGCCTTGGAATGTAGATTTAAATTTGTTCCTTTTATTTTATGCAGGAGTTGATGAGCTTCTTGCAATGCCTGACTGACACTAACTAGCCCTTCGTGGCCTGCTTGTCCATAATCTGTAAGCCTCTTCACAACATCTGTAAGAATGCCAAGAAAACACAATTGCTTTTTATAAATTCTGGCCCCTAAGTGCAAAATTCACAAATACTTGTCAAACTCAATTTATTTTACAAGTTCATTCCCCTTTTGTTGAAAATTATAATATGCTTCATGTGAAGTAATAATCCAATTAAAATTTTTGTATTTGGACCACCACTCCCACTGAAACCAAGTAAAAACTATTAACATGATCCTACAACAGAAAATTCTATCTCTTTTGACCCAAATTTATAAAAAACCATGAGGTGTTGCCTTTCGCAGTGGTGCAGTTGTAGTCTCTGTTTTTCTTGGATGTGCGCCGTGTCACAGGCAGTGAAGTAATGCCACATTCCAGAAGGACAGAGAAGTTGTAAAAGGACTTCTTTGTTAACCCTCCGGCACCTAACATTAGGTAAACCCATCATACAGTGTGATGTTCAAAAAGAAGAACATTAGGTATAGGTGATGGCCTTTTAATGGCCCCTTTATGCAGCCCTCATTCAAATTCCGGTCTACTACACATTCCACTAGGCATTTAATTCTGACACCAAAGGGTTAATCTTTCTGTACTGTGTTGTAATATTGTACAGAAAAGCCCTCCCAGCATGAAACCTCATTACTGCAAGATGGGACCCCTCATAATGCATGCCCAGCCTTAAAACTTAACTTGGCAATCACTTCCTTTCTTCTGCATATGACAGCGTCACTTTAATGCAGTTTCATGACAAGGACTTTCTGGATCATATAACAGAGAAATTGTTTGCATACTTTGAAACAGCACTGGTAATATGACAGTGCTGCCAGTGGGAATATTCAGAAAATATTTGGTACATATATGACGCCATTACAAATTGTTCGAGATCACAGAATAAGGCAGATAGCAGAGTTTTAAAAAAATGTGACTTCCACATCATACTTTTTTTTCACATATTAATGATATCAGTTGAGCATAGTGTTAACACTACTTTACGTACCATCAATTTCTTGCTGTACAGCTGAAATCTCCTTACTGAGTTTATCAGCTCCTTCTCGAACTGCCTGTCCATCTTGCACTAACTGTTTACCACGACCTTCCAATCGGTGAGACTGAATAAGAAAATTAAGTATTCTTAAAAATTATACTTCATATTAGGCCTGACAATTACACCCTGAAGTGCCTGTGTGCAAATTGGCAACATCTGTGAGTTAGTGTAAGTCAAATCATATAACTTTAACCCTTTAAAGACGAAGCGTATCTGTTTTATATAAGAACTCGGTGCATACCGCGCTGTAAACACTCTCCACTTCCGTTATAAAAACCAGTCTCTTAATGTTTTATAAGGCAGAAGTTGATGTTTGTTCTGAGATCCGTACAAAACACATAAATGCAATGTGGGCACCACATAGAATTTTTTAATGTTAAACCTGGTCGTATGTAAAGTTACCGCCAGGCTTTAAAAGGTTAATATGTCTGAAATGCTGTAAAAATCAGTGAGTGGGATTCAGTTTTTTGAAGAGGGAACAGTTTGCAATAAGGTTTTCAGTTTAACAGTGCTTTGTCAAGGACATGAGGAAATAAAGACATTTCAGAATGACTTTTGGACAAACTTGACCTTAGTAACCCACAATAATTTGTGTTTTCATTTTCACTAGAGTCCACAAACAAAACTCAAAAGCCCTCAAGAAAAAAATACATGAATACAAAATTGAAAGGTCAAAACCACAGTACTTTCTTTGACATCGAAGAAATGGTCCTTTATAAATTTGTTCCTCCACAACAAACAGTGAACCAAGTAACAAATATGTGTACTGTGGCATCAAGCACACGGACCTCATTTGGGCTTAGGTGACATTTTCGTGTGTCTACAGTACCATATATGAATTGTCCAAAGAAGTATATGGTACAGGTAAAATCTACATCCATATTGATGTTTATATAACCTATTCATGCACACACTAACCTTATCCAGCAGCTGTTGAGCTTGCCAATTTAATTCATCACCAATATCATCAGGTAACACTGCTACCCTTTCAGCCAGATCAAGCCAATATTTAAGTTTAATTGCTGTGCCATTTGTTGCTTGTAGCTGTGGCCAGGGAGGAGGTATAACCCCTCCAATCAAATGACCAGCTCCTTCCTGCAGCCGTTTGTCTAAGAGAGTAAGCTCATCCAGCAGGACACCCGTGCAACCATCATCACATGCTGAAATATGCAGCCATTTTGGTTGAAAACACTTCCCTCTCTTTAAGTGACTCTAAACTTCATTCTATTAAACATGTGCATATAATGTACTACATTTCCCTAAATACTAGATGACAATTTTTTTCCTAATTCATCATCTGAAAAAAAGGTCACCTTGTCCTCTGCACAAAGTTAAATATTTTCCATATAAGTATTTTCCTCAAAACTGAAGACTGTGAAGAGTGGTCATATTATATCCAAAGTCATCTTATTCAGACACACATGGTACTCATAAGCTGATAACATGCAAAGAATTTTACTATTTAAAAACAGATGCTTTTAAGATAAATCTTGACCACGAAGAGCATTGTTGCTAGCTACTTTTACTGTATTTTCCAAAGTAAAAAAAGAAAACACTTTTCTGCAGAAAATGCTGCCTAAAATCCATGTATATCGTACAGTCTGAAGGGGCACCAGGTTTATTCCTGGAATTCTACAGTTCAGACTGACACCTCTACCTGTGCTACCCAATCAAGTTTTCATGCCCTCTGTGTTCCTCTTCAAATGCAGTACTCACTTGTACAGCCCTGCTGTGTGAGGATGAAACGATCTCTGCTACACTCACTGCAGTCCCTGCTGGCAATGCCAGGGCGACAGTTGCACTGTCCAGTCTCTTCATGGCACTCATCACTCACACTACCGTAAGGGTTACAGTTACATGGCCTGCAGGACCCACCCTCAAGCTGTGGGAAGCCAAACCACCCATAGCTGCACCTATTTTGAAAGTATACAAGTATGAATACTCAAACAAGTTTTATGAGATCACGTAGTATCTTCTACAAAGGACATGCCATAAACACTCTGAAGCCCAAAGTTCATCTAAATAGTATATTACATGTAACTGCTTAATGTTGGATAGGGAAAGGATTCCCACATGCTCAAGATCATATTATGAAAAACACATAAAGATATTTTCTGCATAAAATAAATTATTTTTTAGTGTTCAGGCAGGTGGTACACACCATATCCACTGTGCCTTTTGAAGTGTTAAAGCCTCTGTACACAAAAATTAACAAAGCTGTAACAATGGAAGATATGAAAGGAACTAAACCATCTAAAATAATAACACCTGGACTTTTCGAACAAGGGGCTGTACACTTCATAGCCCAGTAGTCTGTATTTTTACAGTATGACTTATACCACAGATCATTTTAATAATGTATTTCATTAAAAATGAAAAAATGTTCAGATTTTCTAACAGAACAAACTCAAAATTTGACATTAATATCATACTTTAGTGGAACGCTTAATTAATTTCAATTTATTTTACTCAAGGTCCCAACATTTGTGATTTTGACCTTGACAACAAGCATTAACAATTTACAAGGAGCAATGAGCTCATGCTTCTAATGCCTTATTACTCTGGAAATTCCTCATAGTTCCCTAACTGTTCCTGTCTTCCTTGACTCATGCCAGTACAGGGAAGTTACACAGGTTGAACTCTATGCAGAGATACCGCCCAAAGAGTAACCCTTCATCACAGTGAAAAAGAAACATTCAGTATCAATGAGTAGTTAGTGTTACACTTCACACTGCTATATTTTCACTAACACAAACCTAACACAATCCACACACTCTCACTGCTGCTCTACCACTGTAGCGACCTGATATAAGGCTCTTCAGACGTGGACAACACTATGATCTTTGCCCGTTTGTGGAGCTGAACGCAACTGCATCCAGCCTAAATTGTCACATCTTGACACTGAACTCTGACCCTTCCTTTAATTTTATACAAAATGCCTCATTTAATATAGCCCATGTATCACATTTACCTGTCACATCTTTTGCCAGTGTAACCCTCTCGGCACTGACAGTTAACATGGCCTTTTGGTGATACATGACAGCTGCGTGCAAAGTTACGTTCTGTCGTAGGACAAGGACAAGGCTTACAAGGTCCCCGTGCAGGATCTCCATAGTATCCCTCCCCACACCTCTCACAGTGGGGACCACCTGTATGGCCAGCACAATTCTGAAATTAGAAATGAAGTGAGTCAAGAAGTGAGTCTAAACCCTTATCAAGAAATTACAGGTATTTACCTTCATATTCACAAGCAATGCATTCCTGAAATGATTAGAAACATTTTTCTGTGAACCCCGATATTACTCTTATTTTATTTAGAGCCTCTACTTATAACTCCCAACTTTTTTTGAGCAGTTGTCCTTCTGTTCCTAAACAGTGCATAAGAAAGCAGAGACACTGCACACAGCAAGGCAGTGCCTCGCTCTTTAAACTTCTTAACAACAAGCCATAAATGTTAATTTGATCTTTTATGCATATCCCAGTAACTTGGTCTCTTGCATTATAACAGAAAACAGGCTAAGGAAAGAAGGATACTATTAAATTGGCTCTTAAATAATAATAATGGAAGGGCATAAAATACATTTTTCTAGCTCAGGACAGGAGCACGTAACAGGTTCTTGTGCACACAGTATTGAACCTTCAGTTTGCATTAAATGCATGGAATTCCTTGACTAGGCTGAGGACCCACTAGTGTCTCAAGAAGGACCTTGCCCCATGGCCTTAGTTATGCACATGTGTTCCAATCCTGTCACTTTACAACCACAGAATATTCCCAACTAACTGTTCATAAATTATTGGGTTTCTGGCATTTCCATGTGTCTTTCTTTAACATATAACGATGCATACTCACATACACAGATACAGTACATATGAACTTGGCTTTCATCCCTCACCATGGCTGAACAAGGTTACAGCCATTCAGACTGGGGAAAGGAGAAGTGGGGGTTGGGGAAATGAATATGAAAAGGAAGTCAGGTAGAGTGAGCAAGTGCTTGAACTTGGTCAAATTTTTTCTTTCAATTATGCACACATGTTCTACCTTTTATTAGCATGGATAATTGCGAGTACATTGTATTCTATATCTACTAAAATTTGGAAAATATAAAGCCCTTCAGAAATTCCAATAATATAAATACACATGCAGCATCTGCAACTATGAGCAAACCATAACCTTCAGTGTGTGGCCTTTTAAATGCAGGGTTTCTGCTGCGGCCAGAGCAGTATTTAATTTAGTATCCCCACTGCACGCCAACATCATTTGTTTTACATGAAAGAACATAGATTTAATGGGGAAATGTTGTGCTGTGTGTGCATTAAAGGTTAATTTTATTTCACTCCAAATACTCCATGATCTGTTCTTCTGCAAGATTGGAGGTTCTTATGGCACTTCTGATGAAGATTTAACTCTTCTGGGATATGAACAGAGTCAAGTGGTAACGAGTTACCTGTATTTCAGAGGAGTCTGCTGACTCCATCTTCAGGGTCTAATTAATCCAACAGACAGAGACAAAGAAGACTACTTAGACTCTGAAGATGAAGCCAGCAAGCTCCCACCAGCTGTTGGTAAATATTTACCAACAGACAAACTGTTATATCCCAAAAGATTACATCTTCATGCATTCTTCTGCAGGCACACAAATTATCAGACTTCCAAAGAACTCACCAGACAGTACCCAGTCTCTATGTTACACACTCTGGAGCGCTGATTGCACTGGCATGGTCTTGCTTCGCCAACCAGCTGAATCACAATAGTTGAGCTGATGGAATTATTGTCATACCAGCGGTAGAAACCAATGCTAGGATCTTGGCAAGAGCTTGAATTGTACTGGGGAGGACAGTCACACAGTTCAACACCTCGAGCCAAGGGCGGAGGTTTGCCAGGAGCCAGTATTCCTGTGTCTAGTGTCACATCACGCAATCTGCATAATATAAAATAAAGCATGTTTTCCTTTATATGTAATCCCATCCTAAGTCATCCAGTTTTGAATTAAAAAGGACCAACTCCAAGGTCATCTTATAAAAAACATTATACAACCTACAATATCCGTAAGAAATCATAACTTACTTAACATTCTTCAGGACATAGCATGAAGTTCACACACAAAACTTTTTGATACAGTGACCAGATATCAATTATAGAAGTGAATATATGTGTATAAATAACTTAAAATCATGTGAGACATCTCACACCAGTTAAAAAAATTGTGGGACACAGTATAACTTCATGTTAGAACTGCAGTATCTATTACAGTGAAATTCCCACATAAAGGTTCACCTCTGCACAAATAAACATACTTCACACACAAATTTCAAAAATCACATTCTTCTTCTGAATAAAGAATATCCACGATACCAATATTATCTGTGGACCTACACAAAGAAGACAAAACACACACACAGAACCAGTGCCTTGCTTACAGTCACTCTTCTCACATCAGCCATACAATGTTGACAGATGTCATAAGCTTCAAGGTACCTTTGCACAAAAATAATGAAATGTATATACTGGTACTAAACTTAGGTACAGATTTTAAGTAGGGGCTGGATTATGTTCACGAAATGTGTGACAGTAAAACAAGAAACACAAATTTAGGGGAATTATACATTTTTTTATGGAATGACGATCATGAACACTTAAAGTAAGAAACTTATAATGGAAAAACTTAAACAGGGATTCTGCTAGGTGTCATGATACACATACAACCAAAGATATAACCCTGATGTAAGAACATGTGCAGCATTAATAAGTGTAAACCCAGTTGCCTTATAACACTAATACCTCTACCTACACTGCCCTTGAGAAGTCAACAGAATCAGAAGCCCGAATGAGAATGTGCTGCACATTCTGCAATGCCACCATCAACATTTCTCTCGTTACTTTGTCACCACTTCCAGGTGAAGTTGGACTCTTCTGACGCCACAGAGATTCATGTAATCTGTAAAAGTTCAGGTTGAAAATGTGAGAGGATGATTAAGTTGATTGTGTGAGGGGAGGAGAGCTTCAAGGCCCAAGGTAAAACTGACTGAACAGCAACAACAATAACATCATGTGACAAAATTGATACACTCAGAGAAAGTCAGTATACGTTAGATATAAACACACCATCCCTTGCGTCCTAAGTTTCTGACTCAACAGAACTACCTTAACATGTTCTCATGTTCTTATTCCAACAAATGTATTGTGAAACAGATAATTATGCAAATACAGTCTGCTTATTCTTTCTACACATTAGAAACTTGACACACACAAACTCTGGTAATAGGCACCAGGTTAAGGATAAATTCTGTACATTTCTGCCAACACTTTGATAAAAATCTCATGGTTGGAATCCTCCTTGGAAAGCTAACATTTGCCCAACATTCAAGGGAAGTCCCACTATTCAAAAAACCTGATGGTTCATGACCACATTCATAACAGCCCTTGATTTGTCTCTGTCTTAAACTACAAGTAACTGAATCCAACATATGCACTAGTTTCACCAGTGCCTTCCTTTCATATTTTCTGTCTAAAATTCCCTGAGAATTTCATATCTCTCCTACAATTTCTAACATCTCACCCATCTAAATTTCCTTGCTGTGATCACCTTCGTAAAATCTGATGAAAAATACAAACCAACAAGTTTCTCACTATGCACCTCTCTCCAGTTCACTTGTACTTTCTCCATTATACATCCAAACATTCTCCAGTGCACCCTATTCTCAATCACCTTCAATGTAGCTATTTTCTTAAGTGGTGTTTCAATGAACCACACAGTGCCATCATTTCAGTGCCCAGGACTCCAATCCTTTGCCATGCTGTCAACCATTTACCAACTGACATGACCTAACATCCCAGAACACTTGGATCTTCAGGAACACCTCTGTGAGATACTCAAAATACTTCCAGCTGACAGTGTATATCATATATATCTGAACTTTGCCACACTTTAAGAGGACATATAGCTGCCATTACTTACCCAATTCAAATACAGTTCTAGGAGCAGTGAGAACCTCAGGATATAGAATGATGTTAAAATAAATAGTTTTAGCAGCTGAAGATAAAACATTTGATGTTTTTTAACTGATCCTCACCTGACTTGGTAATGGCCTGTAGAACTGGTAATGAGTGGATAATGTTCCAGGATAAGTCGCCCATTGCCTTGCAATTGCACAAGAGGATATGTGGCCAGAACACTAGCTGGGAGCAATGTATGCCCCCCTTCAGTCTCCACTTTGAATCGTAGGTAACCACCATACGATAATACCTGCAGACAGAACAATCACCTTGAAATTAATGGTCATTAGGAAGTTGCATCTTCTACGTGTATTCTGGAATGTGATACATACACAACAATGAATTTACATGTATACTGAACAAACATCCATACACCAGGGATGCACAAATTTCCCAAAAATCTAGGTGCCACTTCAAAATTCTAGGCACCAGGGGATGACAAGCAGACAGTTCCATGCTGAGGATCCACAGTACTTGGCCAAACCATACAGAATTCTGTCACCATGGTGACCTCACACCCATGATTTGTGCCCCCCAACCGTAAACCCAACAAACTTATTATAATTTTTGTTCACCCTTTGAACAATATTTGCATCCCCGAAGTCTCAGTCACCAACGTAACAAATACAGTATAAGTAGCATACCAAAAGATTCAGGTCTTATAGGATGTTACATCCTTCAAACTGGTAAATAGCTGCCAGTCCACATGGTGCCACATTGATAAGACTGTAATCTTCATCACAACTTCCATCAGAACATCAGTCTCGCAAGTGAAATATTATTACATGAAAATGACTGGTGAAATTTACATGATGTGACAAAAACTGAATGATAAGTACAAAATGCATAACATTACAGGCAATTCTCATTACACACCTTTCTCTTCTCAATGTTTTTGCATATCCACAGTTTTATCTGAACCTTCCACCTTCACCTACACCGAGTCATCTAACACTGATGACACAGCTATACACCACAGAACACCTCCCAGCTGCACTATACAATATCTAGCATTATCCACAGTTAAGATTCATTAATGTTAATTTACACATTCGATTACGTTTTTACTCCTTATTTATTTGTCTGCATTCTGTATAAAATACACTGTTTCCTGCCCTTGTGCCTTAGGCACGACAAATAAGTGCACTTAATGTTTAATATTTAATTTAGTCTTATTAATTAATTTCTCTAAATTTCCATATTCATATAACCGAAAATGCAAACAAATTCTAACCCTGTCTCCAAGGAACTGCTTTGGGAGCTGCCAGTACACTGGTGTATCAAAAGGGTATGTGACTCCAAGTCGCACATCTCCAGCATCACCAGGGATCACTCGCAAGTTGTTGGTGACATTGAGCTGTTCATCAGGTCCACCCAGACTCACTTCACCTGTACCAGGCATCGCTAGCTGAAGCAGAACAACACACACACTGCATAAACACAGCGAAACCCTCATCATCACCTCAAACAAAATTAGAGACACCTTTTAAAGACATATGGTTAGTATTACATACTGCCATGTTTTCACATCAAAAACCCTGCATATTGTCCATACAGTGTATGTACGTGATCTGCATCATTCTGACAATAAAGTGATTATTTCACTACACAGCACTGACACACTGGTCTTTCTAATGGAAACGCAGTGTGTTCTCTGTGAGGTATGACGACAAGCAGTACGGCTTGGAAACCTTCAAACAAAGTAAATATCAGAAAGCACTGGACAGAAAAGCACTTTCACAATGTCAGTCTTCAAAGGGTTAAACATATTTTAGAAATATTTTCCTTGCTGTGTAATTTTATGTATGTCACATATGTCATGTTTATTCACTGCTAATACAAAGGACAGAAACTGATATTTATTCATTCTTCGTAACACTTCCAAGTTAAATTTCATAAATTTAAATCAAACATTTATCTCCAGGAAATAAAATGAACTCCTTACTTCGATAATCATGTTCACCTTCCCTTTTATTGCTGTACCAAACTGCCTTTCACATAACACAACACAATATTAAAACAATCAATGTGTGTTCTGATATTTTTGGCTCCCTCTTGGACCACACAGGAGAAGGACAACAATACAGAATGCCACCCAAGTTCTGACATTTGTAGCTCATGGTGTGTCTCACTGTTCAGTGCTACTTTCCTTATCCTACAGCAATTACACTAACCAGTTTCAGGGTGCAAGATTTGAGGTTCTCACAGCAGTGTTGCTGAAGATTCAAGTCACCTGAAATGTGGCACTGCATTGCTGGGTAAAGTTCCCTACATTTCAAAGAATCACAGTGCATTCATTTTCGTTCATTCTTCTTGGACATCTTGACTCTGAAGACAGTTCATTCTTCTTGGACATCTTGACTCTGAAGACAAAGGCACTATAATCCTTCCACACTTTGGGGATGCCTTGTCCAGCAATGCAGCATTAGATCTTCTGTCTCAGTGTCTTTGTTTTCTTCACTGCATTGTTCAGGTTCAGATCTAAAATTTCCTGCACTGACTATGTCTTTACTTTCAGAATTATTGCCATAAAACTCTTCTGCCAATGATTGGCAAATATGTTTATCATTAGCCAGTTTGAAGACGAGAGTCTTTCTGGATGAAACACTATGTTAACTGCTCAACAGTTATGTTTTGAGGGAGCTACAATTGCTCAAAACATCCATAAATACTTACCAGCTGACAAGGCATAACATCGCCAAAGACTTGCATCTTCATCAACAATTCTGTGGGAACATCAAACTCTGCACAGTAGCCATTTGGTTACATGTACAACACACAAAAACAAACGACAAACAGCACTAATGCAAAACCCTAACAAAATAAATGACACCTTTACATTGAAATTCATAAAATCATAAAAAAAGTGAGAATATTGCTGTCTTTTTTCATAACATGTGTTCAAGTTGGAAGCCTGAAACATACTGTTACAGGAAGGTGCAAAAGGATTCAAGGTCACATCATGATAGCTGTCTTAGGGGAACCCAAAAACTGACAATTGATTACAATGCAGAGTACAGGGATTAATAGTGCTTAACGTGGCCAATAACCCTTTGTGGTTAATGTGACCGAATATAAACACATGGTGTTAGATACTAAATTATACGCAGCAGGTGAAACATGGTGGTAACACTCACGTTGACATAACAGATCTGCTGAACATTCACTGGGTAAATGCTGGTACCTGGCTGGAACTGTGGTGTATTTGAATCATACTCCACTGTAAGTGTGCGCACAGCAGGAGCCATCATTATCTGGCTCACTGTCAGGCCAGCCTGAGTGCAAGATGTCGTACGTCCAAAGCAGAAACACTGTGTGCAGCCATCTGGATTGTCTGGTTGTAAACCAAAGGTTCCAGGCTTACAACGATTGCACTGCTTACCTGATGCATGGGCCTGTAAACAAAAACAAAGTCAGACATATTCAGGTGTTAAAGGATTATCAGTTTCATGATGCATTTGAATATATGTGAGTCCCTCCAAAACATTTATCAAAAAAGTCATATATAGTGCATTAGGAAAATGTCATATAGTTCACGCATGTTTGCAGTACATTAGGTTATTATATCTCTGATAAAATTAAAATATGTCCTATATCCAAGCAACGCTGACTTATAACCTTAAGTTCAGGTGTTATATGTCATAAGAATGAAACCACATTCTCTTTGTAATCTGATACTACTCACTTCAAAAACTGAATACAGGTTGTAACAAAACATGGATCTAACTGAAAGTAATAATTTTACGAAACCTTCCTTAACAAAAGGTGCTGTGTGAGTTGCGAACGACTGAAAATGAAATAAAATGACACTAGCTGTCACTAGTGTAATGCGGGGCACACAGTACTGTAATGATTACAGAGGGAAGAAGCCACTCTATAATTCTATACTTAATTTAACACAATCTAAGCCATCCTGGAAATTATTTCTTTTCACTGTTGAGTTATAATTAAAGTTGTATTATTCTTAACAATCTCCATAAAATCTAAATCCATTCAGTACAACGGAGTCATAAAATGGGGTGAGAATTTTCAGGAAAATGCTCTACCAACATACGTTGTGGAAGATCACCGTAATTTTAAAGACTTTACAGAAATTACGATTTTCATAAAAAAAGTTATTTAATGTCTTAATACGTCATATTTGATAATGCTAAAAAAATAAATGCACAACCAGCTTTTCACTGCTACTGTAAAAAGTACCCTGTTTACCTTACACAGGCACTGTCCTGAATCATCACACAAACAATACCCCTTAGCAGCATCACATCGTGCTTCAACAGTTCCAGCCAAATGACAATCACAGCGTTGGCATCGAGGGAAACCATAGTATCCTGGTGAGCAGGAAGAGCAGTGGTCTCCATGGAAACCCTCTCGACACGTACAACGACCTGTCTGAGCATCACACTGCTGTCTTGTGGAGCCAGAGACACTACATCCACATGCCTGCATTGTAACAATGTCTGTAAGCTTACGACAAAGTGTACTGATTATATCAAAATTATATTATACACTATTATACACTGCCCAAGTCTGTGATATATTTGATATACAGAAATTTTAGGGGTTGTAAGTGAAAAAGAATAGCCTAAAACATTGTCACACCATTGTCAAATAAGGTTTTACCTAGTTTTTGAAGTGGGCACTTTACTCCTGTCTTCAGGCACTTTTTATACCTCCTTATTTAAAAAGCAGCAGCTGTGGATGGAAATTAACCCATCACCCTTTGAACAGTATTGGATCATACATAGCAAAGCAAACAGGCGTGGCATTCAAAGTATTCAGTCCTGACCACTGCCATTAATCTCCACAATAAAAGAACATAAACACTAACAGACTGTCTTAGACAGAAGTAAAGGTAACTTCCAGAAAATTGTATGAGTGTACATGAAACACATTCAAGACAGTGGACACTGCACTTTCTGATTCATGAACAGAAAAAAATTATCTGAAATTTTATTTCATTTGACACAGGATAAATGTTTGTGCTCCTTGCCAAACATTATTACAGTGATCAACTCAAGAAAGGTGTGATGGGCTAGGAATGTGACATGCACATGATAGAAAATAATAATATACAGGAGTATAGTGGGAAAACCTTAAGGAAAGAGACTGCATGGAAAACCTATAAAAAAGATGAAGAGAATATTAAAATTGGTGTTAAAAGAGACAATAAGCGAGGCTGTGGACTGGATTCATATGGCTCAGAATAGGGAGCAATGGCAGGACAGTGTGAACATGGTTATGAAACTTCAGGTTCCATTAAATTGAGGTAAGTACATAATTATTTATTTTAGAGTCACACTGTATTCTTCATTTGACATCTGCGAAAAACCAAAAATCCTTGTGATTTATATTGTGAATAAACCACTACACATTTTTTGTACACTGTGTGTACTAAAACACCCCAGTGTCATGTGGTGTGTTTTAATACAGTGATCTGAAAATTTGTGCATTTGCTGGTTTACATTGGAAACCACTACAAACTTATGTTATTTTTCTACACTTGTCTCTTTTACTTGCTTGTTGTGTTTTTGTAAGCTGCTGTCACCTAGTGGCTATTTTTGAACTGTGAAGATTAGAAACTTTCTGAAAATCAATACTTAGCAGACTGTAGGAATTCACAGTAATAACTTGGACCATAAAGGGTTAAAAGATTTATAATACAGAATTACAGTTATGCATATAACACATTTTTTCCATACCTTGCATCCCTTGCCAGGCTCATATCCCCAACACCCAGGTTGACAGTGGTCACAAGCAGGACCGGTGGTTAGGGGTGGACACACACAACGTCCTGTGTCAGGATCACAAATATGGCCTGGCTTGTCACAGTGATCACATTCTGTGAATGAGAGATGTAGCAACATTATAAGGACCCACACCAGAGTTCTGAGCACCACTGTTAGCCAGCATGCTCAATGGCAGGACTACTGTCAATACTGTCAGCTGGTATACTCAACAGCAGGACCCCTGCCACCTTGCCTTTAGCCAACACAGTTACGAGAGCCTTGTCAGAACAGACAAAGAAAAGTGAAGCAGAGGATTTCATGCACCATGTAATTTTAAAAACATTTTGCTTCATTAAAAATATTCTACTTATCTTTTGTGTGCATGTCCATATTCTGAATATATTTCATTAATTACCCAAATATATCTCAGGCATGTACCTGAGCAGCCAGCAGCTGAGAATCCATAGAAGCCAGGCTGACACTGGTCACACTTCAGACCTCCTATGCCAGATCTACAATGACACTGGCCAGTCCGGGCATCACATATTGAACTCACAGAACCCACACCATCACACTCACAAGGAGCACAGCCCCGTGTTGTATTAAGACCCCAAAAGCCATCCTGCCAATAAAATTCAACAGCTCATCAACTACAGATTTCTAGTGTTAATTCCAGAATATACAGTATAAATCTGTATTTAGAATTACTCAATTTCTGGACTTTTACTCAAAAACAAAAAAGGTCACAATTTTTCAGGGACTGGGTGCAGTCCTGTTACCATAGATGAAAACATCAGAAGGCCCAATCAGTTGAATCCCACAAAATGTGCTGTTATCACTAGCTGGACCAGTGAGGTACAGCTACCAAAACACTGTCCTCTTTTTTGATATGAGACAATGGAAGAAGTCCTGAAATCTAGTAATCTAAGGTGTAATATACAGTACCAGTGTCAGAATGTGAACTAAAAAATACAATTCACCTTGAACAAGCATAATTTTCAAACCCAGTGACGAGAATATACGAGACCTACAGAACACAAAACTTCAGAAACCAACAACAAAGATACACATTACTGAAATTTACAAGAAGTGACATTAGTTCACGGCTGTAGGTAGGAATTTATATTGACAATAAATTCTTGAAAGTACACCAAGTAATCTGCACAGTACCAAACATATGTAAAATGGCATTAAGTTGCAGCATCAATACAATCTGTAGTGCAAACTGTGCTATTCAAAATTGCCAGTTACAGAAATCTTATTTCTAAAACTATTTGTAATTTTCAGTAATAAAGTTTCCTTTGCTTGTGAACAAATTGCAGTTAGTTATCAATTACCATATGTATTCAAGTACCTGCTTTTCCTTAATTTGTCTGAAAAATGGGTGTCATCTTATAATGACACACAAAGGTATGCACACTTTGCACAGGCATTTTCTGAACATATACGATTGTGAAGAGGGGGTCTTCTTACATGCAGGGTCATCCTAAATTTCGGTAAACATGGTATTTATTTTTATTGGAAATTAAAAACATGTTTATGGCACTTTTCATAGTCTTCGGAAATAGTCAATAAAATAGTTATCCTGTAATTACCACAACAATTCTCGTGAATTAATGAGGAAACGTTTCTTCAATTTTTTGTGTAATGAATCCCATCTATTTTAGTCTTGCCATTATATCAATTTAACACAGAATCAAATAATTTTGAAAATAGGACCATGGACACAGGTATTAAATACTGTTTTTGTAACTACTCAAAACAGATGCACTACTATAATTCAATTATATGCTTGGCTCTTATCTCACAATAAACTATGCTCAGTGACCATACGTTTTCATTACAGCCAATGCCTTATGAGGTGATAACTGTAAACACAACAACTGAATTTGGGAATACGAGGCACTTTCCAATTACAATATGGTCTCAATTAATATTACAAATTACATCATTTGATGTGCTACAAAAGTCTTTTATTTTATTTTATTTTATTTTCTTGCATATCATAACGGCAGATTAACTTCAGTCAAGTGGATTCACGTAATCTATGTTGCACAGTTGGCTACTGCCATCCGTGAAATGGGGCTATTACAATCTTTATTGCAACTTGCAAATAGCCAGCTAAGTGCAAGTCACTGTGGATAACTGGACAGGTTATTGCCCCAACTACTGCAAACATATATAAAAAAAGTTCTTTTATTTATGCAGAACAAATAAATGTCAAGAGTTGCTCCTCCCCTCCACCAAGTTAATGATGGTTCAACAAATGTTTGAGTCCAGGAAAGATATTTACGGCTTATCCTCAACTGAGTATACAAAAAAAAGTAGGAAAATAATATGGCTCAAGGATATGTAGCCAATGTGGCAAACAGAAATAGCCATTTTTTGCTCAAGTTTTTAAGAATAACTTGTACTGGAATACTAAAAGGGTTTATTTATTACAAGCTAAACTCATAATGTTTGTAATGCATCAGATTAATTTCTTCCATGTATATTTAATACATAATGCAAATGATGTTAGAGATAACCCTATTTAACCACAGAACTGACATATGAAAGATGATGCATTGTGTGATAAAAAATACCACTTTTATTCTTATTATTGATTTTTGGTTCTGGAGATGACAGGATGTGACATCACACATTATCCTTTTAAAGTCTAGCAGTAACTTTATGTAAGACCAGGTTTAACATTAAAAAATTCTATGTGGTGCCCACATTGCGTTTATGTGTTTTGTACGGATCTCAGAACAAACAGCAACTTTTGCCTTATACAACATTAAGAGACTGGTTTTTATAACCGAAGTGGAGAGTGTTTAAAGTGTGGTACACACTGAGTCCTGATATAAAACAGATATGCTTCATCTTTAAAGGGTTATTACTATTATTTACTGTCACAATGCTGTATGGTGTCAAAACTTGCGTATAGTTCCCTAGCAATTAAACGATGGTGGACACAGTTGCTTTGTGCATTATACCTTGTCTACTAGCAACTACCTGGCAGACCGGATGGAGTCACTGGGTAATTCCAATTCTATTCTCAACTAACTCACAACAACTTCAGTCTTGAACTCAAGAACTGCTGAAAAGATTTTTATAAAATTTTATACTGTGGTGATTAGCTACACTTACTGAAACCAATTTAGTTAAAACTGGACAAAAGTAGTCCACAGTTTACACTAAGTGTGCAAATACCTTCTGCACACCTCATTACATAGTTATCACAGCAAAACATATTTCAAATGACCCTGTATTATCATGACACATACACATTTCCCAACTTCGTCTTTCCCGTATTGTTTCCTCCTCTTGCATTTTCAGAAACATACGATGTTAAACATATGAAGTGCCTACTAATTGTCTGGGTAATTCAAACTGCACTTTTCTTTATTCCAATTCTGCTTTTTCGTATATCCAGAATTATGGATAGCTGGGACAAAGGGCGGGACTCATTCTCTGTGCTTAGAAACTAATTATGACATGTCCAGTGTTACCTCACAAGTGTCACAGGTCCTGCCTGTAACATGAGCCCTGCACGGGCACTGTCCTGTCACAATGTCACATGCAGGTCCTTCAGAGCCAGCCACATGGCATCCACAACCTGCAACACACAACAAACGCAACTGTCAGTCAGTAAAGGACACTTTACTTGTACAGCAATGTGCCTTCTCAGCTCTATCTCGGTTTCTGTTGCAGGGAAGTTCCTGAAAATTAATACCTCATACTTTACATGCACGCACAACAAATGCTGCAGGTTTTGTTGCGTTTGGTCAAAAATTAACCCTTTAAAGATGAAGCTTGTCTGTTTTATATAAGGACCCAGTGCGCACCACGCTGTAAACACTCTCCACTTCAGTTATAAAAATCAATCTCTTAATGTTTTATAAGGCAAAAGTTGCTGTTTGTTCTGAGATCCATACAAAACACATAAACGCAATGTGGGCACCATGTAGAATTTTTTAACGTTAAACCTGGTGGTATGTAAAGTTACCACTAGGCTTTAAAAGGCTAATGGCACTTTACTTGGAGAGCTGTCTGCCTTTTGAGGTGTATCTTGGCTTCCATTGGAGGGAATTTTCCTGAAAAATAGTAACACCCCCTTCACATGCATGCGCTACAAATGGTGCAAGTTTGGTTGCCATTGGTCACTAATTAAGGGCACTTTACTTGTAGAACAATGTACATTCTTGGCTTCTGTTGGAGGGATTGTCCTGAAAATTTACATATGGCATTCCACTTACATTCCCTACAAGTGACGCATGTATGGTTGCGATAGCTAAATAATTAAGGGCTCTTTACTTGAGCAATTTACCTTCGGGGTTTATCTCAGCTTCCACTGAAAGCAATGCCTTGAAAATTCAAACCTGACACTCCACTCACATTTGCTACAAACGGCGTTAAGTTTTATTGAAATCGGGCAATAATAATTCAAGGCACTTTATTTGAGCAGCAACGTACCTTCTCGGTTGTATATCGGTTTCCATTCAAGCGAGTTTCCTGACAATTCATATTTGGGAACTGCAGACATTCTTTTAAAACTGTGTAGGTTTGAGTGTGATCGGTCAATAATTACGACTCATTCACATTGCAAGCCTAGTCCAGCCGACCTGAGAGCAGTGCAGATGAGAGTTCTGAACTGCGAGGGTGTCAAACCAAGTGCATGTGTTCTCCTTAACCTTTCAAAGCCTAGCAGTAACTTTACGTACCACCAGGTTTAACATTAAAAAATTCTACGTGGTGCCCACATTGTGTTCGTGTGTTTTGTACGGCTCTCAGAACAAACAGCAACTTTTGCCTTAAAAAACATTAAGAGAGTGGTTTTTATAACCGAAGTGGAGAGTGTTTACAGCGCGGTACGCACTGAGTCCTTATATAAAACAGATATGCTTCGTCTTTAAAGGGTTAATGGGCAATATCTGCTGAAGTCTCTTAGTTACTCGAAAGACGTTTCTGGGTGCACAAAATAAGCGCTGTGAACGAAAGTTTCGTCAAGTTTCATAATCTTCTAGATAACCTACTTAAAACACGAAGGTTTTGGACATACTTCAGAATGGGCTCAAGCAGATTTAAGTATTGTTCTTATTGTTAATGCACACATCAGATAAGAACAAAATAGGTCTAACTCGGTTATAACGTCACCTTAGGGAGTGAATATTTTGTGTCGTTATAACCGAGCTGAATAATTTTATTATTAACAGTGAGAAATTAATTGGTACCACAGAATATGACACTACCGACGAGGTGTCGTATAAACCGATGTTGTTATAACCGGGTTCGACTGTACAAATTTTCGATTGTCCATTAGCCTAGAGGCGCGGCTCATAGTGATACTGATATACGATAAGAAGTGCACAACAGAAAGATAAGTATGTAATATATTTATCATTATGGGCGATCCCAGTCGCCGCGCGGTCTGCGGCCGTTCGAGTGCTGGGATTGTGGGTTCGAATCCCACCGGGTGGATGGATGTCTGTCTCTTGTAAGTGTTGACGAGGTCTCTGCGTCGGGCTGATCACTCGTCCAGAGGAGTCCCACCGAGTGTTGGGTGTCTGGGTGTGATCGTGGAGCCTCAATAATGAGGAAGCCCTGGCCCATTAACGACTACTCGAACATTCGGAAAAAATTCCCCACAATGTTTATAGAAATGGTGATAGTATTGCAGGAGTGTTTAATTACGCTGCAGCTTGTTGTGTTTCTTTTTGCGCTACAGTCCTGAACACTTTGTGTGGGACGTCGTCCCATGTGATAAATTAATAAAGGAAGACGACATTGGGTTCAACTGCCGTTTGTTGAGTCATCATCTTCATCAAGTCCGTAACACAGCCGAGAGAACTCCAACGCGGTCAACCAGGGAAACAATTGACATTCTGAAGCAATCTGAAACTACGCTTCCTTTTCTTCACACGCGCCGCTTTGTAACGAGGGCCAAATGAAAATTCCGACGCTTCAATGACATGCTGTTAAATGAAGTGTTGTAACAAAAAACGAAAAATATCCACATATGCGTGCACCACAACACATATACGTATGGAGGAGTGACGGCATATCTCCACAAGTTTTTAACCTCAGCACCAGGTTCTGGTGAGCAGTCCGCTTTACGTCGCAGTCTCATCAATCACACGAAAGCGCTACTGGTACTGATTAGACAGGCAGTTACTTCGCCACAAAGCCAGCCTAGACGCTGCGACAGGGAGGAAAATCTCTTGCTGTTACCTAGAATCGAATCCATGTTCCTCGCTTGTCCTTACTGTATACCAAGGTAAAGGTAAAAAGGTAAAGCAGTCCCATTACAGGCCTGGACAGACCCTGAGGGTTCCAGGAGGTTGAGGCTCCCAGATTTCTAGACAATCGGCACATGAAGGTGGTAAAGTTGTCAGCCATACGCACCGGCCGCGTTTACCCCCCAGGAAATATTCCTGGTACTCATTTCTGTTAGAGGCTGAGTCGACCCCAGGGCCATAGTGCGACCGACAGGATTATGCCAATGAAAAAACCCACTGACACCATCGGGAATCGAACCCGCGACCTGTCGGTTTGTAGTGCAGTGCCTCAACCAACTGGGCCACCGCCGCCCCGTACTGTATACCAAGGTAAATGAACTAACAGATTCACTGTATACCAAGAGAATCTGTTAATTCATTTGCGTTCTCTGGCCATAACGTCCAAACAACCTGTGATCCACCAGTTTCCTTATTAAGAACGCAGTGGGGCTTCCTGAGAAGGTAAGACAGCCGGAGCGCGAAACTAATCATTCAAATCTAACGTCGATGTTGAGAACGCTTGAAGCTGTCGTCTCACTCTCCGAAATAGTCGTCAGTTTGGGGCTCCTAAAGCACAGGGGCAAATTATTTTGTATGGAGAGGATGTTTGACAAAACATGAAAATCTGAAGGTTTCAACTTCGTGTACAAGTTATGGTTACAGAGGACCGACAAGAAAAGCAGTTAAATACGTCCGACAATACATGATGTTCAGTTCACCCCGGAACAGGCTATGAAGACCCAGAGGGGGCGTAGAGGTATAATTCTACTTTTTCTTTAACCTCGGTGCTAGATGAGGTTGGGTGGTGATGCTCTTCAACGCCACGCCCCGGCCGCCTTAGCCCCAGGAAAGAGACCCAGCACCCTTTGTACAGGAAGTTGGGTGGGCCCCAGGGCCGGCCTGGACCGGTGCGGAAAATCTCGCCCCCACCGGGATTCGATCCCCGGACCGTCCAGCCCGTAGCAAGCCGCTATATTGACTACGCTATCCCGGCCCACATGGTGCTGAGACCTACACCAAATTCCACCGAAATTCTTTCATTAGTCACTTGAGTTGATACACACCAACTGGCGGAAGAGAGCCTTACCATTGTAAGCTCAAAGTAGAATCAGATCTCCCGCGAAGGACTTCGTAATGGGCAGAAAAGAAGATTAAAAAATACCGTAAGAACTACTGGCTTAGCCCTAAACAGCTATGGAAAGAGCCTGGCTGAAGAAGCAAACCGGATGGTTTCGGGCTGTCCAATGGATTGCACCTTTCCTCACCCCTCCAGCATTTAGAACAGTTCTTATGAAATCACGTACCGCTACAAGAAATTGCATATGCAACAAGTAACATGCTCAATGTACACACATCTGAACTGACAGTACGTCACTACATTAACCTTTTAAAGCCTAGCAGTTACTTAGATACGACAGGGTTTAACATTAAAAAATTCTACGTGATGCCCACATTGCGTATATGTGTTTTGTACGGATCTCAGAACAAACAGCAACTTTTGCCTTATAACACATTAAGAGACTGGTTTTTATAACCGAAGCGGAGAGTGTTTACAGCGCGGTACGCACTGAGTCCTTATATAAAACAGATACGCCTCGTCTTTAAAGGGTTAAATACCGTACATGACGAATCTCGATTCACCAAGATAAATGCATTGTGCTGACCACAAGTATACATTCTGCTTTTCAGAACTGAGATATTGTTTTCAGCGTGCAAGTTCTTTTTAGAATACAGTGAGATACGAGCCTGGACAGGTCAGTAAGTTTAGTAGGTAGGCTACGTATTGGACAGCCAGGGTATCGGTGTTCGATTCCCAGTGACGACAGAGATTTTTGCCTATGCCACAGCGTTCAGTCCATACCTGGCACCCACTCATGCTATCCATTGGGCTACTTGAGGAGCCTTCGCTGAGAATAACGCGGCCGTAGCTTGAAGCTGAACACACAATACCATCTAGCTCTGAGATCCAAAATCCGTGGTTATGTACTACTGTATTCCCCCTTATGGTTCTACTGAGTGGTGCCGACCATCTGAAACCTAGTGGTAACTTCATGTATCAACGGGTTGAGCATTCCAAAATAGTGCGTCCTGCCCACAGGCTTTACCGATGCGTTTTTTGGTTCTCAGAACAGACAGCGATTATGAGTGCTTTCAGGCTTCCGCCGCGATGTAAATTATATCTGCGCTCTTCTGGGACATTACACAGTGTAGCGTGATAATTCCGTACCGACGTTTCGGGACACCCTATCGGTCCCATCTTGAAGGGCCAAGAATTCTTGACCTTCGAAGATGCAACCGATAGGTTTTCCCGAAACGTCGGTATAGAATTATCGTTCTACCCTGCATAATATTCCAGAAGAGCGCTAATGCGATTATTTCCCTGCACAGCATTAACTGACTGTTCTTCTAACCGAGACGGAGGGTGTTTACTGCACGGTACGAACTGGGTTTTTAAATACAGGTCGTCTCATTCTTCCATCAATGCCCCATACTCTTCACCTACACGTTCCTCTTACCAGAACCACACAAGATCGAGGCCTGGAAACCTTTCAAAAGCAATGCCCCTTCGGGATTCGGGGAGCACTGGATAGAAAAGTTCAGTTTTTGAAGGGTTAGCATCCAGGCAGATTTAACCTTTTACAGCCTAGCGGTAACTTTACATACGGCCAGGTTTCTTATTAAAAAATTCTACGTGGTGCCCACATTGCGTTTATGTGTTTTGTACGGATCTCAGAACAAACAGCAACTTTTGCCTCATACAACATCAAGAGATTGGTTTTTATAACCGAAGTGGAGAGTGTTTACAGCGCGGTACGCACTGAGTCCTTACATAAAACAGATACGCTTCGTCTTTAAAGGTTCAATTGCTGGGGACGTTAAGAACTTGAAGACAATTTGTACTTGTTCCCAGCCCCTCCCCCTCTCTCGTTTCTCTCCATATCGTGTTCTGGTTACGTTCATCTTAAAAGAGTTCGTTCTTGGCGTCCCGCCTCCACACTTCAAGACTGATCAAATACTGCGATATGATACACAGAGAATAAAGCCTTGCATTCAGTACTGCAGGATTCCACGTTCACTAACAATAACGGAATATTGTACAGGGCAGATGGCAAAAGGTCCATCTGTTACGTCTAGACCAGCGACTGGTGACTGTTGACATCTGTATCTTGTGCATCACATTTAAACATGTCAAACATATGGTGATGCAGGGCCGCTTGGGTTTAAGACGTTATCAGTACCAATGCAAAATATAATCCGTAGTTCCTGCCTACGCTTGGGTGAATGAAAATGGTGAACATATGAAATACAACCAACGTTTTACGCGCCCCCCCCCCCCCCCCGCGAACAGCGAGGCCCCATGCAGCCACATAGATTACGATAGATAATCCGCGTTTCAACTATCATAAAACAAAACTGCAACATGTATTGGTTTTTAAATGTAAAATTGAGACCCCCATTATTAATACAATCTAACACAACTTCTTACAATAATTTATGAGTTTTATATTAACCCTTCAAAGACCAAGCGTATCTGTTTTATATAAGGACCCAGTGCGTACCGCGCTGTAAACACTCTCCACTTCGGTTATAAAAACCAATCTCTTAATGTTTTATAGGGTAAAAGTTGCTGTTTGTTCTGAGATCCGTATAAAACACATAAACGCAATGTGGGCACCACGTAGAATTTTTTAATGTCAAACCTGGTCGTATGTAAAGTTACCGCTAGGCTTTAAAAAGTTAATGGCCTGAAGATAACCGAATTAAGTCGAAACAGGTTGCCACAATAAAATATATATACATTAGTTGCGTTTGACGGTATTTAAATACTTCTTTGTTAAATCGGGTACTGCTACAGCTGTTCGGGGACTTTAAATGTGTTCATGTCAAGAAGATCGTCGAAATAACGCATAAAAAGGAATTCATAGAAGGAAAATACAGTTTTCACAGAAAATATGGACTTTTAATGTTTTGGGAACTTGAAGTTCTTTGAGTGCTGACAAAGGGACACACAAGCTCACGAAACTACAGATAATGAAATGCATCCCCTCGTTATTCACATCTCCATTCATATAGTCTTGTGATTCAAAGAAACGTGCTCAAATTTCTTACTAGTCACCAAATAACTCGCTTCATTGTACAACTCTTTTTCAAAATCGTGTTTTCGTCGTGTCCAAACAACATACGTATTGAAAAACTGAAAAGACATGAGACACGGGACACGACTTTTCATGCGCACGTTTTGTCTGCACCTGGTTCAACATTTTCAGAGTTCAGTGTTTACTATACGTACCACCAGATGTCACATTAGAAAAAGGCTGCATTTTTCCCCGCTGATCGTATTGTTTCTATGACACCCACAATAAACAAACATTTATCTAAACATCATTAACTGGTTGATTTTTCTAACGGACATGGACTGTGTTTCCTGTGAGGTAGGAAATAAGCCTTGCACTAATTTTGTCCTCACATGCCATACTTTTAACACACAACATGGCAGCATACCTAACAGCAATTCCCGGACTTTCAGGCCTATTTGAAAGGTTAATTTTTTGTTGCGCTCCCAGTAAATATATCTTCAAAATATATTTTGTCTCCCTTTACCTTCTTTCCGCTGTGTCTGGTAATTGCTGCGATATAACACAGTCGAACTCGGTTATAACGCCACAAAAGGGGCTGAATATTTTATGTCGTTATAAACGAGTGTTCTTCTAACCGAGGAATATAATGCTATGGTTAACAGTGACGAATTGCTACCACAGAATATCTGACGTTATATACGACGTGCCGCATCAACCGATGTCGTCATAAACGGGTTCGACTGTATACAGTATAGTGCATGAAACGATCTAAATGTATGGCTCTTTCTTGTTTATTATGTATACTTCATTTCACGACGCTGCCACTCATAAGAATTACACGAAATTAAATAATTTGGCGATATTATCCCTTTAAAGACGAAGCGTATCTGTTTTATATAACGACTCAGTGCGTACCGCGCTGTAAACACTCTCCACTTCGGTTATAAAAACCAGTCTCTTAATGTTTTATAAGGCAAAGTTGCAGTTTGTTCTGAGATCCGTACAAAACACATAAAAGCAATGTGGGCACCACGTAGAATTTTTTAATGTTAAACCTGATGGTATGTAAAGTTGCCGCTAGGCTTTAAAAGGTTAAGTAAAGGCAATGAATTGTAAATGGCGTAGGAGACGGCCTTGTCCTAATTTAAGGCAATGCGCCGTCGTACGTTTCGATAGCATAAGAAAAACTAAAATAAACCGCATTTAGGGTAGTCGGTGTGCCGTCTGCGATTCGAACCAAACACCTTCAGAATGGAAGCCAAAAACGTTATCGCTTGAATTAACTATGTACAGCTGTTTCGTAACCAGGAAGCCATATCAGGTTTAATGCATAAAGCGATCTACTTGGTGTTTAACAACAGTTATCACGACGGGGCGCCACGACGACAAATACAAATGGCGTCTGATGCCATATCCTTTCGCTTTCAGAACCTCAATTTAATGAGAAGCAGAACGTAGTTTGTGTGTTAAGTAGCTGTTACCAATTTTAAGTTCTCTGCTGCTGTTCTTGAGGGACATGGGTGCAGCAGGGCCCCCCACAGTGTTTGCTAACTTCTACCAGATACGCGTCACATCACAGAACTCAGCAGTCCAAGTGCATGACAGACCTAAATTCAAACGTTCATTCACCTTCTATATGCACGCAATTTCATTATGTCAGTATCCTTCATTATCAAGAAATATGAGCGAAAAACTTGTCCTTTAATTAGTATGAAAAAACATACAGTGCTGATGCTTTACGTAATCACGGGTGTAATCAAGACAGTTTTGTCAAAACGAAGAATCAATGATATTAACCCTTTAAAGACGAAGCGTATGTGTTTTATATAAGGACTCAGTGCGTACCGCGCTGTAAACGCTCTCCACTTCGGTTATAAACACCAGTCTCTTAATATGTTATAAGGCAAAAGTTGCTGTTTGTTCTGAGATTCGTACAAAACACATAAACGCAATGTGGGCACCACGTAAAATTTTTTAATGTTAAACCTGGTGGTATGTAAACTTACCGCTAGGCTTTAAAAGGTTAGCAGTTTTGAACGCTGGGTCAAACGAAAAGATGGCGTATCTACCCTCAAACGTGAAAGGTAGACTTGCAATTATAAATTAGGTTTTTCAAACTGAAAATTAAATGCTAAAATATAAAATACATAATTATGTATTAGTGTGGTCGAATGTAATCCTGTAGTTGCAAATAGTGCAGCAGAAAATTTTAAATTTCACGAAAATCGGTTGCCCAGAGATCACTGTTTGTAAACTCCTTGTGGTATTCATTTCTGCATCACCACACGAAGCAAATGTGGCATAAAATGTCTGTACACAGCACTGGAAACAACCAATAATAAGGTGAAACTGATTAGAGAGCTGTTTGTTACTGCAAGCCCTGAGTGCTGTTTACATGTCCGTGTCATGCAATTACTAATGTGGGTTATGTAAAGAAAAGGGTGTGATCAGAAATCCGAGATAATTGCGTTTGGAAAAAAAACATGTTGTGTGTCCCGATGTAAAATGCACACCATGATACACAACAACGTCTAATTTACTGCGGTGTTGCTTGACTCTTAACGAGGTGTTTATTTCTCGCCAGAATATGGGACCCCCCCCCCCCGGCTCCCCGGCCACCAAACCCGTTCAGCTCACTAAAGAGATGTGCAGTGTGGGCGGCCTTACCGCCAGTCTGCATCTTATTGTACGGTGCGGACTGCCGGTTGCACGGGGCACAATGTTAGCCATGCCCGCCCACAGCCCCAGAGTCTATGAATAGCCTACGACATGGAAGCATGAGGTACTGCGTTACGATTATGGCCCAAGTAACATACCGATTCTGCACTGTAACAAGCGTTCCACTAAACGCTAACGACTATTAGTACTACAAAGGAATAAACTTAAAATCCAGTTCCCACAGCCGTTATATTGATAGGTGGCCGGGATAGCGTAGTCTGAATAGTAACTCGCTACGTCCTGGACGGTCCGGGGTTCGAACCTTGGTGGGGGGGGGTGAGACTTTCCCTACCTGTCCCGACATGCCTCGAGCCCCACCCGATCTCCTGCACAATGGGTACCGGGTATTTCCCAGGGCGCAGCGTTAACCACCCGCTTCCATCTAGCGCCAAGGTTAGAGAAACAGTACAGCTGCACCTGTATTACTCTTCCGGGCCTTCATGGCCTGTTATAGCGCGAAATTTACCTTAATTTTTTTAACTTATTATATTAATACGTACAATATCAAGTTACCGTTATCAACTAATGTGAACTCTGACTATTATTGGCCATTAGCAAGTCAATTCCAGACATTTCTTAATTCCAGATATACTGAATATAACGCACGTAAGTAACCAATTCACCTGATAACATTTTTAATTAAAATGTTTATATTTTTTGTCCAAATTCTTTACTCATATGACTCACCAAGGTGTTTTTTCACCAACATAACATGTTCAAGACTTTAACATGTGACTGTATAAAGCATAGAATATAAAATGGAAAAAAGATTAAAACCAGGAAATAAGATTAAATAAAAATTTACATTAAATCTCGTAACAGGACATCATAATGTGTTGCAGCTGTACTGCCCAGTACAGTCAGTAGATCATACAACTTGTGATCGTGTTAGCCACATGGAAATGGAGTTGCTACTACTACTACTACTACTACTACTACTACAACTACTACGAAAATAATAACATGTACGCTAATGCAAATACAAATTCCGGGAGACAGAAATGTGATAAAGAAAGAAGCCGAGAAGATTCTAAAATATAAAGACCTTATAATAGAAATACAGCGCATGTAGAATGTAAAAACAGAGGTGACGCCAGTAATAATAGAAGCAACTGGAACCACTTCAAAATCCTTCAGAAAATACTTGAGCAACATACCGGGAAAGCACGGTATCAAGTAACTACAGAAAACAGCTATATTGGGCACAGCACACATGCTGCGGGAAGTACTAATGTAGAAGCACAGAAGAGTTTAATATTGAAGACGGCGTTATATGCACCATGACTAGTTACCGCGGAATAGCTGCGACACTGTGTACCCTAGCAACATGGTTTGCTTCACGTATATAAGTGGGAATACCCTGCATAAAGGGGATAATGTAATAATAATAATAATAATAATAATAATAATAATACCCTAATAATAGATCTCTAATCTCATTCTCCCGCTTACATCTAAACCTACACAAACATCTTCCTAAACTTCTCACACACGAAATGTGTAGAAGTGAGAAGTTATTTCTCAGCCTTCAACACCAGACAGTGGCGAGTGGTTACCTGACACGCCCCTTTCCCCTCCCCTCCACCCCCCTCCCCCCCCGACAAACCCACAAAGCCGCCGATACCTAACGGACAGGAGGCTGGGTGGATCCCAGGGCTGGTCTGGAGACAGTAACTCAGTGAAAAATCTCAAAACCTGCCGAGAATCAAACCCCAGCCCATTGCCCATTACAAACGTGGCTGAGCCGCGTAAGAAAACCTACGCGGGCCGCAGGTTGGATACCCATGGCCTGGACACTGCGGCCTATACCCATTACGTTTCGCGGCCCTAAGCCAAAAACACAGTACGTTATTTACCCGTCTCAGGAGCCATTCAGCACGCTCGGCTATATTTATGTCAGTAAATGCTGAGTGCACAGTCCGGCCAAGAGCAGCCATATCATGTGACGACAGCTTGCCCTGCATGTTAGACCACTCTGCTAAATTTACGGTCTGTTCACAATATCTACATCTACTGTCACCTCTTATATATATATATATATATATATGGATTTTCTCGGTTAAAACTTAACAGTATAAACTTTAGAGTGGAATATCTTCTCGTTTTCTATAAACACGGAACACTCTTGACATTGTCCATTTCGGGGGCCGCACAAAATTTAAAATATTATCTTTACGAACATGACGTCACTTCCCGAATACTTCCCAGAACCACGTGCGAAAACCAAACAATTTCTGTCTGCTTCGTTTTTGACTGTAACATCCCCAGCAATACACACGTCATCAGTGCTTCGTCAGCCCCACTTTATATCCAGACTCTTCACTTAGGATGAGGGACGAGAGGACGCTATCTGCTGTACTAATACATATGCGACTTATGGGTGCCGCTGACTCGTCGCCAGGCAAGCTTGGTCTAGGCCTATGTGAAGCTTAACACAGAAAGCAATCCATATCTTAGGCTTTATACGACGCCGATCAACACACGGCGCGGAAGTGATCAACAGTACAAAATACAGTCGAACTCGGTTATAACCTCATGAAAGGGGCTGAATATTCTGCATCGTAATAACCGGATTCGACTTGTATATGTACTGTCAAATCTCTACCTCCCCATAACCTAACTCTTGACTCCTTCACTGCTGACGCCGTCTCTGAACTCATTAAACCAGGGGTCTTCAACTTTTACTTGCTCAAGGGCCACATTTTAATGGCAGAAAGATTCGCGGGCCGCATTCACGTTTTACAAAGTAAAGTCTGCATATTATTGAAGGACATGTCCACTGATATTTCCCTACATAAATATACATAGGATAGTTTTGTTATTTTATTTATTTATTTAAGGTTTTAATTTATTTTTATTATTATTTACTTATTCCCCCCTCTGCAAAAATTCCCTATTATAGTCGTGCAGTATTTACTACGACGTTAAACGAGATTTCATATATAAAAAAAATATTTTTAAAATTTTAGTACAAATGCTAAAACATTTCAGAATGAATTTTATTTAACATTTATTTATTTGAATTAAACTTTTTACACTCAAATTTAAAAACTTGTTCGGGGGCCGCATGCGACCCGGGGGTTGAAGATTAACCAAACCTTAATTCAAGTCTTTGAAAACATGCTTCAATTCTTAGGCTTAGCAACAACACTGTGTTGCCGAACGAGAGGGGCTTAACATAGACGTCAGGCTAGTCTCCCTCTCTGTCACGCATGTTTCCCTCTCTCCTTACGAGACGGCCTTAGGTTAGACGTCAGACTAGTCTCTCTCTCTCTCTCTCTCTCTCTCTCTGTTACAACATGCCCCTTTGTAGCCCAAACAAAACGGGCGGGATTATACCAGCAAAGATCCAACGCTTCTCTAAAGGTTATGTGACAGCAACTCATGCACTGTACCAATATTATACTGTCCAGTGTCCATTGAGACAGATATGTTCGAAGTAAACGACGTTTCGGGAGTTAGTTGTCTCTAACACATTTTTATCGTTTTTTTTTCCATTTCAAGATCAATGGTGCAGGCTGAAACTGAACCCTAGACACCCTTTAACCTTTTAAAGCCTAGTGGTTTCTTTACTTACCACCAAGCTTAATATTCAACAATTTTGCATGGTGCTCACATTGTGTTTCTGTGTTTTGTACGGATCTCAGAACAAACAGCAACTTTTGCCTTATAAAACATTAAGAGATTGGTTTTTATAACCGAAGTGGAGAGTGTTTACAGCGCGGTACGCACTGAGTCCTTATGTAAAGTAGATTACGTTCCGTCTTTAAAGGGTTAATATTAAACCTCTACCCTAACTACTCGGACAGCAAGAAACATCTGAAGATGAGAATAAAGCCAATCCGTAAAACGTCGCGTAACGGGCAGTGTCTAACATGGCAACGGTATACAACACAGAACAGTATCTTTACACATGTATTCTGACCTTTTCAGTTGTAATCATAGCAACCTTGGTACTCTACATGGAAATGGTTCCAAGGCAAATCACATATGAAGTTATTCTGCAACTCACGCCTAAAAATAATAAGTGTGCCCATTTTTGGGCACAGTGTAAGAAATAACACCGAAACTATTTTCCTCGTGCGTGTCCCTGAGCTCGTTTTTATTATTACACAATAGGCAATAGGCCTACTCACTATGTATTCAACTTGATTAGTATACAAGATAATAGTCTTTATTTCTTTATTACTATTCCTGACACAGACTTCCATGTACGCCACGGTCTGTGTGCTAGTCACATGAAATGTCTGTGGATTCCCTGGCGCCTCTGTGCTAACAAATATCGCGCGCAAGGTCAAGCAAGCTGGGGCATTTCGCGATCACAACAGGACAGGACATTGATACTGATGAATCAACACAGGGCCAACAAGATATTCGGTAATGTCTGCCATGCTTCAGTCTGACAGTACGGGTGTGAACACAGTGAAAGTTATGGATACTTGCGTTGTTTAATGACCCACATCCGATTATACCGCGAAGTCTAAAGCGTAAGTCTGCGGCCGAGGGCTTGCTGGGATCGTGGGTTCGAATCCCACCGGGGGCATGGATGTTTGTCTTTTGTGAGTGTTTGTGTTGTCTGGTAGAGGTCTCTGCGACGGGCCGATCCCTCGTCCAGAGGAGTCCTACCGACTGTGGTGTGTGTCTGAGTGTGATCAAGCGAAAATAAAAACAACCTCGACGCCCACTGTGAGTAGGCAGAAGAGGTAATGACTACGAAACGAAACGAAACGAAACGAAACATCCCATTACTATAACAGTTATTTTATTATCACTCTCCCATCTAACACTACATCTCCAAAGGCGTCTCTGCCCTTTAGATTTTTCAAAAAAAAAAAAATCCGTACACAATTCTCTTCTCCCCAGTGTCGGTTCTGATCGCCAGAGTCATGTATGGTAATGAACACACATTCAAGTATTTTCTCACAACGAAATTTTATCCACCCTCCTGCTACTTCCTGCTCTTAGGGGACAAAAATTTACAGTGATAATATATGAAAACACTACTATTGAAAAAAAAGAATTCAGTTCAGTTTAATACAGAAATACCTTGAAAGTTTTGAAATGTGGTGCTGTCGAAGGATAGAGAAGAGCAGGTGGAAAAATGATGAAGTGTTACATTGAACCAAGGAGGAAAGGAACATCCTACATACAATAAAACTAAAGCTAACTGGACTGGTCACATTTTGCGTGGGAACTGTCTTCTAAAATACGTTAATGAAGGAAAGATAAGACGGGATGGGAAGATGAAGAAGAAGACGTAAGCAGCTGGTGGACGACCTCAAGGAAAAGGAAATATAATGGAATTTTTAACAGGAAGTACTAGATCGCACTGTGTGGAGAACTCGCTTTGGAAGGGGCCATGGACCTGTCGTAAGGCAGACTGTGGAATGAGTAACTTGGCTAATGTGCTAGCTGAAACAGAAAATGACTACTTCACAGCCAGCACAAATATACAAATTCTGTAATTTCATCTAACATCTATCTCAGTTAAAACACTGTACAAAAGACCATACCTGATGGAGTATACATTACTGTAGTTGTACTCTCAGGCTGTCCGCACACAGCAACGAAATTCCCCGATTCAGGTAAATTAATTTTCCACACGCACACCAACAACGTTAAAAGTTGCATGTCTGCGATCTTATCTCTATGACGAACAACACACTAAGCTATGAACCAGTCTCTTTTTAACATTTTTATCACGTAGACATTTCCGTACCGCAGTCTGGTTTCACCCAATCAGGATTCCACGAAAACACAATAATCGCAGTATGAAGACCATCCCACATTCTGAAAGGACGCCCGCTAAACAGTATACGCCAGATAAATCAAGCCGGTCAGCTACATGCAATAGGAATACTAACATGATTTATTCGACTGCAGTGACATGTTCCAACAACGTTCAATTTTCTGTAGTTCCACAGCAGATCAACAGTGCCCAAGTGGAGTTTAGGGGATTCTGACACATTACTTAACCCTTTAAAATAGAGTGCTAATTATATATGCCAAATAGTTTAACTCTAAAATCTCAGCGTTTTGCCCGCAGTATGTGTGTATGGGTTTGTTATGATCCCATGAATAAAAAGCGATTTTTTTTCGTAAACACAATTAAGTGTACAGTTTTTGTAATGCGGAATCACTTTCTGTAACGTAGAAACCTAATTTTCGTGTATTATTAACCCTTTAAAGACGAAGCGTGTCTGTTTTATATAAGGACTCAGTGCGTACCGCGCAGTAAACACTGTCTTGGTTATAGAAACTAGTCTGTTAATGTTTTATAAGGCAAAAGTTGCTGTTTGTTCTGAGATCCGTACAAAACACATAAACGCAATGTGGGCACCACGTAGAATTTTTTAATGTTAAACCTGGTCGTATGTACAGTTACCGCTAGGCTTTAAAAGGTCAAATAGGATTCCAGGCATAAGAGACCTAAACTATCCTGCAGACTACCCACATAAATCAAATAAATCCTTATAGACAATTCAAACTTCACTACCGACACGACATCTGCCACACCACTGGGACAATGCTGCACTGCTCGAGACCCTTCTTTTCTTTGGATAGCTGAGTATTACATGTGAAAACAACGCATCTTATTCGTATAAAAGGCACAGACTATGTCTCTAAATGCGATCACTGCACTCCGACTGACTTGTCTCGGAACCAATACACCGAACACACGTCCCGAGCGCTATACACTGATTTTCACCTTTCACAAACAAGCCGTGTCATACCTACCAAGTTATCTCCGAGGAACATGACTCAGTACTCGTCATGTGTTTGCAATTTCCACAATCGAATGTGAATCAGATATAGCAAAATAGGAGGGGTCCCTGTACACGGTTGACAACACACACACACACACACACACACACACACACACACACACACACACACGCACACACACAAACACATACACACCAGGGGTTAACAAAGTTGGGGCCAACAAAATCAAATGAATGGGCGAAATTTATAGAAACTCTCATTCAGAGGACGGGGCCGCGGTGGCGCAGTTGGTTGAGGCACTGCGCTACAAGCCGGCAGGTGGCGGGTTCGATTCCCGATGGCGTCACTGGAATTTTTCATTGATAATCCTTCCGGCCGCACTATGACCCTGGGGTCGACTCAGCCTCTAATGAGTACCCGGCATATTTCCTGGGGAGGTAAAGGTGGCCGGTGCGTAGGGTTGACAACCTTACAACTTCATGTGCCGATTGTCTTGAAATCCGGGAGCCTCAAGCTCCTGGAACCCTAAGGGCCTGTCCAGGCCTGTAATGGGATTGCTTTACCTTTACCTCATTCGGAGAACGTGTCGATTCTGTACCTGACGCAGAATCAATGGCGACTTTTGAAAGGAAACTCAAACCTTTGAACACTAAAACGATTTTACATTATATGAAAATTCAGATCGCACACCACAGACAAAAACCAGTCGGTGAATGCATGGGGAGATAATGGTGGTTTGTTTTGAGAATCATATGAAACATATAAATACAGCATGTAGGCGAAGTGCAGAAATTTCATTTAAAACCTCCCGGTACATATAGTAACCAGGCTTTAAGTGGGTAACCATATTCACGAGATAAAATACTTGTTGTGAAATAGTCGTTCAGTTATTTGACTAATTCCCCATCGACAATACATAATAACTGAATGTCTGTTACGGCGTTCACACCAAGTGCCCACTGGCCCTTGCACTGAAACATATAAATTAAACATACAACCTCCCCCTTTAATAGTTTAAGACATTTTTGGGCGCGTTCGCAAAATTGCGAAAAGCGACTATTAACTTCGCCTGTCTGTCCGTCCGTCCACATAGAACTAAGCTCCCACTGGACGGATTTTCATGAAATTTAATATTTGAATATTTTTCGAAAATCTGTCGAGAAACCCCAAGTTTAATTAAAATCTGACAAGAATAACGGGTACTTTATATGAAGATCTATGTACATTTATGGTAATATCTCGCTGAATTCTTCGTAGGGTGAGAAATATTTCAGACAAAAGTTGTAGATAAAATCAAAACACACATTTTATATTCAGCAAATTTTTTTTTGAACTCGTGCCGTTTGTGAGATAATCTAGAAAAATATGGTAGAGCCAGACAGGCCACAGATTGCAATATAATACGGCGCATGCGCTTTGCATGCCGAATAGTTAAGGCAAGAATACAGACACACACTCTTAATATCTAATACTCACTGCTTTTCAACGCCAACAATGTTTACGAGAACGCGCCTCAATGCTACGCTAGAGGTACATTGCCCGTCTAGTAATATTATCTTCTAATCCCGGCCTCTTCTCTTCAGTGTCTCCAATTGAAAGTACATAAGCATTACTCATCCGTCCCACCCGCCCATCACGTGACGAAACAAAAATATTTCGTATTGAACGGTTTTCCTAAAAAGAAACATCTTAATACAAGGTTTCTACTTTGGTCTGTTCGTAACATAAAGATCTATGAATCACGCTCCCTTACCCTAATCCGTCACTGGTGACACACCATCAAATGGATCGCGTGTAATAACGTCTTCAATACGATACTCAATCAATCACTTTACGCTGACGCACGAACTGTGCAGAATGAGTCATCCAATCATGCGGAATTCACAGCCGAATGCAGCCCAGTTACGACTCGCAATTCGCAAACAACTGCAAACATTACAATAACAACAGCCAGACCAAACTGGGGTACAGAAGCATTGCAGTTCCGTGTGAAAATTGACAACACCATCATTCCTGTTTCAGTTGACGTAACGACACTGCATGCATTATACGCTAAGAAAAATGACTCCAAAAGATGTTTTTGAATGAAGCAATCCTGGCATACTTCAATATGATATCCCAGTATTAATATGACAGAATGGGGAAAATTAAGTATAAATCCCATAATAGCGGACTTTTGGGCAAAGAATCAAAGCCGGGACACAACTAATAGATATAAAAACTGGGACATAAACCACTCAGACGTGACTCTTTGCTATCGCTTCATATCCGTGACATTCTGGTGTCTCAAAACGGTTTCGTCCCTTCTGGGTTTCCCGATTAAAATTTTGTACGTGTTTCTCATCGCACTAACAGTTGTGCAACAATAAATGACCTTCCACCAGTGTTTCCAAATTTTATAGTACTGCAGACCCGTCCAGGGACCCCTGCACAAGATCATCTCACCTGGCGGGCTGCTTCGACACAACTTGCGGCAGCATTTGAAGGGATGCAGCTACTCGTATATGGGTATAAGAACCATATTCATAGTTCCAACTTATTGGACTTATTGGCAAACAATATACATGTTGTACTGTTGCGTAGTATACATTCACCTACCTGTTTCAGCTTCAAAAGGGCAGGCATATTACAAAACAGTACAATATACTGACTGTTAGTGAAACAGGTTGGGATTTTAACCCTTTGAAGACGAAACCTGTTTGTTTTATGTAAGGACTCAGTGCGTACCGCGCTGTAAACACTCCCCACTTCGGTTATAAAAACCAATCTCTTAATGTTTTATAAGGCAAAAGTTGCTGTTTGTTCTGAGATCCATACAAAACACATAAACGCAATGTGGGCACCACGTAGAATTTTTGAAATTTAAACCACATGGTACGTATAGTTACCGCTAGGCTTTAAAAGGATAACACATATATATCTACTGCACGGAATATTTGCAATATGAAGTACACACGAATCATACTTGAACTGTAAACACCCTGATTAAGCCAATGTACACATTCACTATAACACAATTTTCCTACCAGTAACGTAAAAAGTTAACCCTGTTCACGCAATGAAGGCATATAAGGGGAGTGCAGCTCCATTCATTCTTAACTTCCGCGCTAGATGAAGGTGAGTGGTCAACTTAACCTCGGGAAGGAACCCCCCCCCCCCTTATCCATTGAACAGGAGGCTGGGTGGGCCCCTGAGCCCGTCTGGACGGTTTTGGAGAAAATCTCTTGCCCCGGCTGGGATACGAACACCGGACCGTCCAGCCTGCAGCTAGTCACTATACCGACAGCAATGACAATAAAGCTAAATGTTACGAAAACCCTAAAGGGGAAATCTTCATGTTATACTGAGAAACATCTACTAAGCTCGCGGAAATCTTACGACACAACATGCGGGCCTCCGTTTGAGAAACACCGTCTCAGATAACACAGCCGTCGTAAGGGCCACACGTGGCTTCTAAATATCCGTTTAGAACCATGGTATAATACATTAGTCTGATTTAAACAGGGAATTAAATATAATCTTTGTACACATAGTCTGCTTATATTTTGACAATGGTTAACACCTGTTAACAGCTTCTACGGCTGCTTGTATACAGTGAATACACTACAGAGATCTAAGGAGAAGCAACGTTGCCCCATTGTTGTGGTAACGTCCTGCAGTGGTCTCTTTTATAGAGGTATAAATCCCACAAGGAACATACATAAAGCATTACAGCCTTGGTTTTCGTATTTTATACCGACACAGTCAAGTGGAATACAAAAGAGATAGGACTAATGGTAAAGAGAAGAGAATTACAACAGGAGTGAATTAAAACCTGGACGTAAAATTTACAGTTCAGAAAATGTTGTATACTTTAGATTTAAGATTTAAGTTTTGACTTCGCCTCAGCTTTCACTGAAGTGTACTTAAAAATGCTTTTGTGAGGTGGCATAGTCCAAAATTTGTCCTTACTGACAAAAGGAAAGTAACGTCTATTTGAATATCTGAAGGCTGTCCCTAATCCTAGTGGTTTCGACTGTTAACAATTGAAATGGCCTTCACTGCATCGGTAAAAGTGAGACTACTGGCTGGACGGCCGGAGTTCCATCCCCGGCAAGGTCATACATTTCTCTCTGCGCCACCACAACCAGACATACTCGTATTTTAAGTCAACTGAATGAATACCGAGGGATCTATGCCCGGTATATTTGCTTCAAAACGTGCTGTCAGAAACTAAATAATCGTATTCCGATAATCATGGAGATCCGAGTTCGATCCCAGGGCAGTCCCAGGCCTCCTCACCGTCGAAGCTCCGCGATCACAGACACACCACAATTGGTAGGACTCCTCTGGACGAGCGATCAGCCCGACGCAGAGACCTCTACCTGACAACACACAACACTCACAAGAGACAAGACATCCGTGCCACCAGCAGGATTCGAACCCACAATCCCAGCAAGCTAGCGGCAGCAGACCCAAGCCTTAGACGGCGCGGCCACTGGGATCGGCCGACAAAAAATAAATGCTGATTATTAAACAAGACATCCCGTATAATGAGCTTGTATAAATCAAAACAGGGTGTTTCCAAACTTTGATCTCAATAGCTGTGTTGCTACAGCTATAAACATTTGCCTAATGCAGTTGCTCCAACGCCTTTTTATGACAAAAGCCGTGAAACTATCAGCACAGCGGGACATAACCTGTCTTCCCAATCAACAACATAATAAGTTATAATCTATAAACAACAAATCCCCTGAGCTGCTCTTACATAACTACAAGGCCAACACGCATCTAATTCGTCTGTGCTTTGTTAACCTTTTAAGACCTAGCGGTAACTTTACATACGACCAGGTTTAACATTAAAAAATTCTACGTGGTGCCCACATTGCGTTTATGTGTTTTGTACGGATCTCAGAACAAACAGCAACTTTCGCCTTATAAAACGCTAAGAGACTGGTTTTTATAACTGAAGTGGAGTGTTTACAGCGCGGTACGCACTGAGTCCTTATACAAAACAGATACGCTTCGTCTTTAAAGGGTTAAATAGCTTCCTGTAAACTACAGATGTATAAGCCTGCTCACTAACACAGAAACATTTCTCAGTCGCCATGTATTTTATCTGCAGGTGCGATGGTATGCCTGAATTACAGTTCTGTTATTAAAAAAACACAGGGCAGAATTAGAGGCTGTCTGGAAAATGTAAGGTCTTCTAACTTTATCCAAAATACTGAAATGTGTTATTCCCCTATTTAATGTGCAATGGCGGAGGGGTCTTTCCCCGGGAATAAAGCAGCCGACAGCGTTCACATAACCACCCACCCCATGCCATGGGTAATGATGTGTGGATATATACCTCCATTTCACCACATTCCTTCACGGCGTGGGGCTTAGTTGAGTATGTACAATTCACCTACTTTCTGTTATTCGCCAGATTTATTAGAATAAACTGCAGATTAAATGAATAGAATATATTTTTTCTTATGTCATAGGTGTTTGCTAAGTTTTCGTCCACTCTTAATCTTCTGCACGTGACCTCAACAAACTTCATAATCAACGGAAAGCAATAATCAGACAATTTAACATCTTGACACACGGCACTCCGTGCTCTGGGAGAAACAGACCTTGAATTAATATTAATTATCAGTAAATTCGAGTTGTAGAAACAAGATAGCTCGCACTTTTGCTGTTATTAACCGCAGTGATGCCTTATGGGGCAAGCCCTGCAAATATGAGTACTATGTAGATCGATGTTAGCCTTAAACCATACACGTTTCTCCAGCGACGAAACGGCAGTGGGAATAATCGCTTTATGCATTGTATCTTACAGAACCTCCTATCAATGACAGACATAAAGAAAAGAAACGAAATTTATATTGCGCACAAACAGCTTACTGCTTACATTTGAGCTTTTAAGCTAGCGTTCCTCATGGATAAAGTAAAGGTAAAGGTGTCCCATTACAGACCTGGCCAGGCCCTTAGGGTTCCAGGAGGTCGAGGCTCCCAGATTTCTAGACAATCGGCACTTGAAGGTGGTAAGGTTGTCAGCCATACGCACCGGCCGCCTTTACCCCGCACGAAATATTCCTCGTTATTACTACATATTACTCATTTGTGTTAGAGGCTGAGTCGACTTCAGGGCCATAGTGCGACCGACACCCACTGACACCATCGGGAATCGAACCCGCGACCTGCAGGTTTGTAGCGCAGTGCCTCAACCAACTGCGCCACCGCGGCCCCCCTCATGGACAAAGTGTTTATATTAATCGTTTAGAGCCGAGCGGTAACTATACATACCAGCTGCTCTAACATTAAGAGGCCCCGCATTTTGCAACAGTGTTTTTAAAGTGTTTCGCCTGTCACAATAAACAGTTCTGGTATTAAATTGTGTTAAACGCAAGGGATACGATAGATTGGATTTATCTGGCGCCAGAAGACAGGGTCCTGTAATTTGCTCCTGTATACGCGGTGATGAACCTTCAGAGTTCACAAAGGACGGGGATTTATTTAACCAGCTGACCGACCAACAGCTTCTGAACGACGATCCTTAACCGCAGTGCCAGTACGACAATTTGCAGAAAATTTATATCCACCTTTATGAAAACGCATCAAATCGTACGACCTGTCAATTCGAAATAATAAAATCTGCAGTAGTATTTGGAAAATATACACAAGTGTAAAATTACAAGTATAGTCAAACCCGGTTATAACGACATCGCTTTATAAGGCATCTCGTCTGTATCGTCCGAAATTCTGCGGTACAAATTAATTCCTCAGCATTAACTGTAACATTATAGCCCTCGGCCACAACGACACTCGTTTATAACGACACAAAATATTCAGCCCCTTTCACGATGTCGTAACAGAGTTCGGCTGTATACGAAACTATGCCTGTGCCCCGAAATGACGTCAAACAACAAATGATGTCACCCCATCATACTGATGGCTTCGCTGCGTTCAATGCCATGTTAGAAACCTCATTATTTAGGGGACACACTCACACAATTACAATACGTGCTTGGTCTTTCAACACTGCGCGTTAATTTATTTTAACCGCATATTCTGGCTCAGCTTGGAAATTCTTGTGAGATTATGTCTAAATTTGTCCCAGTTCAGATCTCAGAAAGACTGATTGTTATCAAACACAATTATTCGACTTAAATTTCAGTATTAATTACAATTCTTTTCAAAACTTATACCAGATACAACGGGAGAGTTGTCTTTATATCTTTATAAAATGCATACCGTTGTGAGTATACTATAAATGTAAACACAGTTAGATGCAGTCCTCACAACTTGTTTATTGGGTCAAAAGTTAAAATTGGCTACATGTTTCAACCACCCAGGTGGTCATCATCAGGCCTCATTACATTTATATATTTGTACTAATTAACCTTTTAAAGCCTAGCGGTAACTTTACGTACCACCAGGTTTAACATTAAAAAATTCTACGTGGTGCCCACATTGCGTTTATGTGTTTTGTACGGATCTCAGAACAAACAGCGACTTTTGCCTTATAAAACATTAAGAGACTGGTTTTTATAACCGAAGTGGAGAGTGTTTACAGCGCGGTACGAGCTGAGTCCGTAAATAAAAGAGATACGCTGCGTCTTTAAAGGGTTAAGTTGTATGCACAATAGGTACTCTGACATGTAATGCCAAGTGAGATCTCATTGGCAAAAGATTCTTCCTATTACATTTGTAACAAGGCCTGATGATGACCACCTGGGTGGTTGAAACATGTAGCCAATTTTAACTTTTGAACCAATAAACAAGTTGTGAGGAAGAGTTGTGTTTGACCAAGAAAGTTTAACCCTTTAAAGACGAAGCGTATCTGTTTTACATAAGGACTCTGCGTACCGCGCTGTAAACACTCTCCACTTCGGTTATAAAAACCAGTCCCTTAATGTTTTATAAGGCAAAAGTTGCTGTTTGTTCTGAGATCCGTACAAAACACATAAAAGCAATGTGGGAACCACGTAGAATTTTTTAATGTTAAACCTGGTCGTATGTAAAGTTACTGCTAGGCTTTAAAAGGTTAATATTGGTATTGTACGGAGCAAAACGGGATGGGACACCTAAAAATTGGATATAATGGAACTGAAAGCCTCATAAATGACAAATTTGAGACGGGGTAAATTACTCCCACGTGGAAAGTGGTTTAACTTCTGAGAGTAGCGGTAATTTATAAGTCCTGGGTGTGGTGGAGCAAAGAAGAAGCCCATGTACTAAATCATCCAACTCGGTAGCTATAAGAAGGAGGCGACAGAGAGACGCGGGGATCTAAAATAGTGACTTCATTTTACGTTGCTTAAAAACTCCAGCTGTTAACATCAGTTCCCTCGACTTCTTTTAGGCTGACATAGAAACTAGAAGCCGAATATTCTAACGTGATTTGTAACAAAACTCAAAATGTATTCTACAGTAAATAAATTTTTACCACACACACACATATATTTTCTTGTTTCTGTAAACGTAAACAATGGGTCTCTCTGCACATATATTACTACGCCTCTATACGCAATACGACTACATGTTTTGTTTCCAGAGTTCGTAACTCAATAAACATACCTGAAACAGAAACAAACCGCGCAGCTGGTTGAAGGGTTAATGCTGCTGAGCTGCAGTCGGTAGGTGCAAGGTTCTTATCTCGACCTGGATACAATATTCTGAGATTATTTTGGTTTTTCCCAGTCACTCCAAGTAACACACACTCCTCTACCAACTAATGCATTCTTACAAATTTTTTTTATATTATACATTACAATCTTTGTAAGTCAGCCCACCATGTTTCGAACCCCTCCTGGGATCATCATCAGGGACTCTTGTGGCAGTATAAATTACACATAAAAAACTAACAACATAAGTACATGCTAAATATGTAAAATGTATAAAAGACGATTCAATTGTAGGCCATCTTTTCTGGTGGATCCCTGGTCTACTGTGTACAAGAAACTGGTTGTCTATATGCGGATGGATAAGACAGTAAATTGTGTTACGACACTAAACAGGCTACGACTGCTCCCCTCCACATCCTTTGTAGTTCTTTACTCACTGTCATGCAACCACAAGAAGCTGCAGCTGATCACACGAGTTGCTGGCACTGTTAAATAATGCGCTACAAGCAAATAACACTGCGGGCACTGTGTTTGGTAAAGCTATCCCACTACAGGCCTGGACAGGCCTTTTGGGTTCCAGGAGGTTTAGGCTCCCTGATTATTAGACAATCGGCATATGAAGGTGGTAAGGTTGTCATCCCTACGCACCGGCCGCCTTTACTCCCCATGAAATATTCCTGGTACTCATTTCTGTTAGAGGCTGAGTCGACCCCAGTGCCATAGTGCGACCGAAAGGATTATGCCAATGAAAAATTCCAATGACACCATCGGGAATCGAACCCGCGACCTTCCGGTTTGTAGCGCAGTGTTTGGTATCTGAAATAAAGGGCTTATACCACATCTGAACATTATCAGATCCATACAGTTGCGGTACATATATGGAACCATCGTTGCAGTTCGTAATTTTGTACCAGACATTCTGTACTCTTGACGCGTGTATACAAAGAACCGTTCCGAGCAAAGAAACAGTCCAATAAACGTGATTTTATCGGAAAACACACATTTTAATATCCACAATAAAGCAACATGTTTCATTCCTCCCTGGACATCATAAGGCTATACATATAAAAATATGAAGAGGATTTAACTTCTCTTTCCTGATACAAATGACATACAGCACAGACAACGATGTAAGGTCTGACATCTCACACCAATAAAAAGGAAATATAATTTCATAAAAATAATTTTATTATTTGATGTAAGTGTCGCTGATGCATTCGTTTTATACATTACTTGGTTTGAAAGCTTTGAAACAGATGGGGGACATAAACTGTCTTTTGCGCTATAAAAACAAGTTATGGTCTTCTGCCAACTAGACGGAAACACAAGGAAGCAGACAATAGAAGTGAAGGTTTCGAAAGATAACACGCCAACAGAATATGGCGATGATACGTTAGTCAAACCGCATACAATATCAGATCTACATTTTGTGCTGCGCATATCGTAGGGTGTACGACCTTGTAAGAATGCAGCCTGTCAGGATAACCTGAAGAACAGGACCGGCAACAATGAGTGATAAGTGGATATTGTTGAGACGCGTGTCACTGTGCTTAGGGGGAATGGGTGAAGTCATCGAATTGACGGGCAGTCTGATTGTAAGCCACGCCTGTATACCCGCGCGTAAGTTTCAGTGCAATTTGTATGACGACCATACCAAATTAACGAGAGTGTTCACAGTACTACCAGCAGTAACATCGTATAAAAACGTGAGCGAGTTCAACTGTAATGTATAGAAAGCCCTATTTTTATACAACTAAGTTCCCAGCAAGGAACACTAACTCTTTGTAAAAGGAATGCTTTCGTAAGCAAGGTGTTTGTGTCTGTTCACAACCGGGTGTGTTTCTTTCAAAAGTCGAACTCGGTTACAACGACATCAGTTTATGCAACACCTCGTCTACAACGTCAGACATTCTGTGCTACAGATTAATCCCTCACTGTTAACCATAACATTATATTCCTCGGTTATATAACAACACTCGTTTAGAACGACAAAAAATATTCATACCCTTTCATGACGTTATAACCGAGTTCAACCGTAACTGCAAAGTTGTCTCCATCCTTAAGCATCACGGCATGAAGACGTATTAAATATGAATAATAATAACCGTCAACAGCCAATACTGTATTTACGTTCTTTATTAAAAGATAAGAGCGACAAGTTTCGGCCACACTTGACCATATTCAGGCTCCATTCAAAAACTTATCACACAAAATCTCCACATATGTAAGAAGAAGGCCTTCTCTTTAACAACTGGTTAATACATAGTTGTGGTCTATAAGAATAAGAATAATAGACCACAACTATGTACTAACCGATTGGGCCTTCTCTTTAACAATTGGTTAATACATAGTTGTGGTCTATAAGAATAAGAATAATAGACCACAACTATGTACTAACCAATTGTTAAAGAGAAGGCCTTCTTCTTACATATGTGGAGATTTTGTGTGATTAAGTTTTTGAATGGAGACTGAAGATAGTCAAGTGTGACCGAAACTGGTCGCTCTTATCTTTTAATAAAGAACGTAAATACAATGTTGGCTGTTGACGGTTATTATTATTCATATTTAACCTTTTAAAGCCTAGCGGTAACTTTACGTACCACCAGGTTTAACATTAAAAACTCTACGTGGTGCCCACATTGCGTTTATGTGTTTTGTACGGATCTCAGAACAAACAGCACTTTTGCCTTATAAAGCATTAACAGATCGGTTTATATAACCGAGGTGGAGAGTGTTTACAGTGCGGTACGCACTGAGTCCTTATATAAGACAGATATGTTCCGTCTTTAAAGGGTTGATACACGCCAACTGGGACAAGGAATATAAAAAAAACATGAAGACGTATGGTAAAATGGATGTCGGATCTACGCATTCTTAACGTCGTTTTAGGTGGCGAATGGCCAGTTTCACTTTCCAACCGCTTTATTCCGGACAAAGTATCACCGACGTAATTGGTTAATGAAACATGGCCCTTGACCTTGAATATATCCCTCACATTGTACTGAAGTACATCTCACTACCAATATTCATGCTATTTCTGACAGGTTATACCCACTGAACGGCAGGGTGCGTGAACCAAGGAGTCGGTCTGGATGTGACGGCATTATACAGATTCGTGTATGGGCCAGGAATCGAGCACCGGCCATCCATTCCACGGCCAGTCACATCACCAAGTTACTACGTCTTATTCACACTTATCAATACCCCAGATACGGTCCGCGAAAAACAGGAATTTCGAAAATTCCCCAAAAGCTCCCTCCTAATTTCAATCCAGGTAACTGACAACTCCCGTTAAAAAAACTACCATACTCCTTACAAGAGATGCAACCTCTACAACACACGCGTAAAGTAGGTAGTCTAAGCAGAGGTATACTATTATTTGTAAATCTGCAGGAATAAGCCACAAGTTTTTGCATGCACGGTAAAATGGATACCTGTGTCTAAACAAGGCATCGTGAAGGTGTACGGGGGCGTAGAAATACAGATCCACTCATTCTCCAACTGGACACCGGATAAAATAGACCGAATTTACATCCCCAATTAATCGTATTAAAGTTTAAGTTGACAGGGCATGAAAAGCAAACCTGACGGTGAGAATTAAAATTTCCGTGCCTTGCCATTGATCTGCAGAATGAACAGGCAACAAAAATGAACTATGCCACGTTACGCTAATGAATCAAAGGCCTGTCGTACTTCCGACCGCCAGTAATTCCATTCACTGACGTAGCGCGATTTTCTTGCGCATGTCTGGTATCGAATTGTGATTCCTCGGATGTCCAGACCGTAGTCAACACTACACCGACTACGCTGTCCTGGCTCCAGTTTTATTTCGGGGTCTGGTTCACCCTAGAACAGGCCATGAAGGCCCAGACGGGAAACAGAGCTATAGCTCTACTCTTTCTTTAACCTCGGGCCTAGAAGGGGGTAGGTGGTCGTCACGCCCCCGGTCGCTTTACCCCCGGGGAAACAGACCCGGTACCCATTGTACTGGAGGCTGGGTGGGCCCCAGGGCCGGTCTGGACGGGTGTGGAAAATCTCGCCCTCACCGGGATTCAATCCCAGGACCGTCCAGCCAGTAGCAAGTCGCTATACCGACTACGCTAACGCGCCCCACATTTTGGGGTACAGCACCGGTATTTAAACATTCTGATATTATTATCTCCTTCCAGAAGCGTCGTCAATATAGCAAATAGGATACGAGCTTTAATCGTCGGGGGTTGCAGTCCCGCTAGGGGCAACAGATTTTTTTTGTTCCAACGCCCAGATCGGCTCTGTGGTCTACCCAACCTCCTCGTATCCAATGGGTACCGGGGTTTCTTCCTGTGAAGTTAAGCGGCCGGAGCGTAAAGTTAACCACTCACCTCCATGTAGTACCGAGGTTATCAACGAATGGAGTTATACCTCTGATCCCCCTATACGCCTTCACGGCATAAACAGATTTTACCTTTATTTTCCCTTGCCAGTATATCCTGTGGCAGAAATTAAAAATAATTTTCTAATACATCCTATGTGGCACTTTTGCTTGCTGCAAAGCCGAATTGGCGTGTATGCCACGCACGGTTACGCTAATGCCGTGGTGAGCCGCTACACTGCAGAATACGCGACGCCAGACAGCCACCGGGCTTCTTTCCCCCCGCAGATAAAATCTGCTCTTGCTGACTGCTGATGAGAAATTGGTTCCGTCTATTCTCTGTGGACTTGTAATACACTGGACGTGACGCCACCGGACCAAGCCTAGTGTCTAACCCGTCATATTCAGCCAGGCACAGCTCGCTTTACGAAAGTGTCCCAAAAACCGCTCCCTTGATCCTTGAAAGATGGCACTGATTTTGAACCGAAACGTAAGTACGCAAATACCATTCTACGCTGCGTTAGATCCCAGAATAGTGCAGATCTCAAACACCCCCAACTTTAAAACAAGAGGCAACGCAGACCTGCTGAATGCTTTATATGGCAGTGTTAGCTGTGTGTACTACAAAGACTCGCTCTCGGGGTCGTTTATTTCACAGTTCCATCTTTCTCTGTTCAAATAACACTTTTTTTTTCACAAAACATGCACTAAAATTTAAATACCCACACTCACCGTAAGTGTAATATAACACGGTCAGCAAACACTTACAATTCAACAAGGTGCTGTGATACCTTCACATATACCCAGCTTTAACACTCAAAAAATCTTCTGTCCACAGAGTGTATTTCTGTGACTTTTATCGATATCTGAACAAACAGCGATTCTTTTTCCATACAGCAAGTTTGGTTTTTGTAACTGAGGCGGAAAGTGTCTACCGCGCGGTACGACCTGAACATTCAAATATAGTCCGCGTTAATTTTCGTCTTTAAATGGTTGTAGAAATTCTTCTTCTTCCATTAGCGCAAGGGCCCCTGGTGGGCCAGGACCACCTTATTATCGAGGCTTCACCATCACACTCAAGACTTTCGGTAGGACACCTCTGGACGAGTGATCAGCCCGACGCAGAGACCTGTGCCTGACAACACACAACACTTACAAGAGACAAACATCCATGCCCCGCCGGGATTCGAACCCATAATCCCAGCAAGCGAAAGGCCACAGACCCACGCCTTAGACCGGCGGTTATATAAATTACTGCAATATAATTTTCTTGCGGGCATGGAAACCCTTTCCGAAGGCACCACGAATAGCGGCGATCGGGCGGGTGATCCCTGTCTGCATGCACGGTGTTACCTGGCAGGGACTGGATACCATTTACCTGCGTCTGGTACCACAACAAGCATTACACACAACAGCCTTCCGAGCAGCACTTAGGTACAAAGTTTTTTTTATGATTACTGGCGTTCTGTTGATACAGGTTCATTTCTTTATTTATTTGTACACGACCCCCTGGCAGTCATCAATTATATAAACCTTTACCTTATCAATGACGCAGGGTCACAGGACTAATGCAGTGGTTGTCTCAAAACACAAATCAATGCATGAGCTGTAGGCTATACTCAGCACGGAGTTGACCTTAACCTTTCACATGAATTATATAGCATCGGTGTGCAACAACTGCGTAAGTCACATATCAAAGTGTTACAGCAAATGCATCCATCAATCAGCCTCCCTGTCGGCATCGAAGGTGATTTATTTGCCATATAACAAAGAGTGATTTATTTGAGGGCTTCGTGGATATAAAGTTAATTGAATCTTTGTTTCTGCTTGAATGGTTGGGCTGGAAAATACGAGTAAAAGCATACGTTCATCACGCCGCTTCCTACTCAACGCGAGCCGGGCGTCTCGCACGGTGTGTTTTGTTTACATTATTTATATACGATTTATTTAACAACGCTGTCAATGTTTCAGGCTGTATGGCGTTGACAGAGAGTGAAGCTCACAAGCTGCCTCCATTTTATGCTGAGGTTAGAACTTACTGAGTATAGGAGGTTAGAAATGTGCTGAATCATAAGAGGTTAGAAACGTGTTGCGTTATAAGAGGTTAGGAAAAAATAGCAAGCTATAAGAGGTTAGGAATGTGTTGAGTTGTAAGAGGTTAGGAAGATGTCGAATTATAACAGGTTAGGAATGTGTCGAGTTACAAGAGGGCACGAATATGTCCGTTTACAAGAGATTAGGAATATGCTGAGTTATAAGAGTTTAGGAACGTTGCAAGCTATAAGAAGTTAGGAATGTGGCGAGTTATAAGAAGTTGCGAATGTGTTGAATTATAAGAAGTTAGAAATGTGTTAAGTTACAAGAGGTTAGGAATGTGGCGGGCTATAAGAAGTTAGGAATGTGTCGAGTTATAACAGGCTAGGGATGAGCCGAGTTACAAGAAAGTATGAATGCGTTGAGTTACAAGAGGTTAGAAATATGTTGAGTTATAAGAGTTTAGGAACGTTGCAAGTTATAAGAAGTTAGGAATGTGGCGAGTTATAAGAAGTTGCGAATGTGTTGCATTATAAGAAGTCAGAAATGTAAGTCACAAGAGGTTAGGAATGTGGCGAGCTCTAAGAAGTTAGGAATGTGTCGAGTTATAACAGGCTAGGGATGAGCCGAGTTACAAGAAAGTATGAATGTGTTGAGTTACAAGAGGTTACAAATATGTTGAGTTATAAGAAGTTACGAATATGTTGAGTTATAAAATATTAGGAATGCAGTGAGTTACAAAAAGTTCGGAATGTGTTGAGTTATAAGAGCTTAGGAATGCGCTGAGTTACAAAATTTCTCCACGTCTTCATGGCATGCACAGGGGGAAATTTACCTTTTAATATACTGAGAGAAAATAAGCCTAAGTGGACTACGTTTTAGCGGAATTTGTGCCGTGTAGTTTGGTACCATTTCGGAGAATGCTGCTACCTCCTTGTGCAGGGAGAAGAGTGAAACTCCCCTAGCCTCAAGATGGAGGCAGCTTCCTCCGAAATGCTGGTATCTATATACCAACATGCCCGATGTAACATCCCCGAAGAAGTCTTAAATATTAATTACTACTGCAGGAATGATCAAATCTCGTCCCTGGAATGCAGAACAGAACCATAACTGACTCCATTTTATTCCGTCCATGAACAAGGCAGCTTTCTCGCATAGAAAGCTTACAACAGTCGGGATATTCTGTAGCTGTCATGCTCGGTGACACGATAAAAGCGACATCCTGTATAAACTATACGCAGCTAGCGACATTCTGTATAAACTATACGCAGCTAGCGACATCCTGTATAAACTATACGCAGCTTCGAGTTCCATAAAAACGATGACCTTCTGACCAGATGATTCACTAGCCTCATAAATCATTCCAAAATGTGACGAAGTTTAAACAGGCCTACTTACAAACGACGGCACTAAATTATAATTACAGTTACGAAAAAAAATACCAGTACGTTAAACTCACGGAATCCTTTCGTTTCAGAATCGCCTGCCTTCCTCATTTCCCATCTTAAGGACTAAAACGCAGACCAATGAAACTACAGCTTTACTTACTGTTTTGTATGGGTGTGAAAATTGGTCTCTTACCCTACGGTAAGAACACAGAGCATTGCATCGGCAATCAAAATTCTGTATAGAATATTTTTTCTTCAAGAGAGAGAGAGAGAGAGAGAGAAAGACCGCGAGGTCTCTGAAGAAGGACCCAGTAGTCTCCTTCAAAGCTACGGTACTCGCGTAAGATCACATGGTGTTAAGACTCAGAAAAACACATTCTAAGATTCCTCTCATCCTGGTTCGAAACATTTCTCTGGGACTTGCTCTAATTTTGGCAACCGTATATTTATTATTTATAACGCATTTGATAAAGGGTTGACGAAGCAATACGAATACGCTGGAAACTGACACTTGCTTTCCTGTTGCGGGAGTGACAAATCCTGTAACACAAGGATAAAGACCCAGTTCTATTCGATACGGAAGCCCCTGAGTTATACATCTGTGTTCCTGTGATCTTGCTCAGCTGAATTAAACAAAAACCACATGGTCCTCCACAGAAGGAAATCCAGTACCCGCAGGAGCTTCCTGCAGGCTTTCGGAGACTAGACCGATCACTGCATCAGTCCGTGAAACTTTCGGAAGTTGCTTCAGATTAAGCAAATTTTTACACAACACTCCTCAGGCGTAAGTAGTAACTGGCCACGATCACTTCACCTCGCATTCTCCTACCCCCAGCAAATTATCGTCTTGCAAAATATCCTTGATTTATCTGGCCCCTATCGTTGGTTCACTCCACAGGCAGTTTCGCGTGACAGCAGGTAGCATTGTGCTCACCGCTATTTAACCTTTTGAAGCCTAGCGGTAACTTTACATACCACCAGCTTTAAAATTAAAATATCCCACATGCCGCTCATATTGCGTTTATGTGTTTTGTACGGATCTCAGAACAAACAGCGACTTTGCCTTATACAACATTAAGACTGTTTTTTATAACCAAGAATAAGAGTGTTTACTGCGCGGTATGGACTGAGTCGTTATATAAAATACACACGTTTCGTCTTTAAAGGGTTAAATTCGCCGTGAGTGAACATCCACGAAGTTCTGATCAATACACTGTACTTAATATCACATTTTTTTACTCACTATATTTAAAGACGATGGAAAGTTTAGTTCCATGTATTGCAGTTAATATTAAGGTCTGACTATATTTAAAGAAGGCGTTGTATGTGGTTTCCTTTGTCTCGGAAACACGTGTCACACCTAACAAACACCTTGTTTGCTGCATGTCAGAGTTCTCCTAGTTACATTCACTACATTCCATCCTAAATGCTTGTTTAAGACGGTCTTCAGTTCGAGGATTACTAACACATTTTACCCTCTAACAATCCCCAAAAATACGTGTAAAGAACTGTACGAGGACACAATCTCCCGCTTATTGTCCCATCACCAAAAACACTCTGTAAAAAAACGCATGTAATTTACTTACAAACTCATACCATCGTAGCACAAACGGTGTCAGCATGCTTACAACATATCAGCGCGAATTTATGGCTTCAGAAAGAAATGGATTCGATCCCCGGACCGTCCAGCCCGCAGCGAGTCGCTATACCGACTAGGCTATCCCGGCCCAGCCTCCTGTACAAGAGGTACCGGGTCTCTCCCGGGGTAAAGCGGCCGGAACGTGGGGCTAGCCATCCCACCCCTCTCTCATGCCGAGGCTAACGAAAGGGTAGAGCTATACCTCTACTCCCCCTTCGGCCTGTATAGGTCCCCTCCCTATCCTGGCCCTCTTCAGGTGTCTAGGGGTAAGGTAAAGCTGTCCCTTTACCTGCAAGCAGACACACAGGGGACCCACCAGGGCTGTAGAGTCGGAGTCGGAAGGAATTTTAGGTGGAGTCGGAGTCAGAGTCGGAGTCGGGGTCGGAGTTGGAGTCGGTAAAAATGTACCGATTCCGACTCCGACCTTAGTCTAAAATCTTAACTCGATACTCCAACTCCAGAGCCATGATAGCTACAGTAACCATTACAATTATACTTAAATATAGGTTATAAGTCTAAAAAGTAGCCTGATGACTCAAGGGGTGGTGATGAAATGTCTTATAGGTTTTCCATTATTAACCTTTTAAAGTCTAGCGGTAACTTTACATACCATCAGGTTTAACATTAAAAAATTCTACGTGGTGCCCACATTGCGTTTATGTGTTTTGTACGGATCTCAGAACAAACAGCAACTTTTGCTTTATAACACATCAAAGAGACTGGTTTTTATAACCGAAGTGGAGAGTGTTTACAGCGCGGTACGCACTGAGTCCTTATATAAAACAGATACGCTTCGTCTTTAAAGGGTTAATGCGTATTGAGCTTTTATGAAGGAGTCGCGAGTTTTAAAAATCGAGGAGTCGGAGTCGGAGCTTTTGTGTACCGACTGCACGGCCCTGGGAATCACATGTAAAACTCTACCCATTTTCGACCACGGCGTTAGAATGGATCGGGTGGTCAACGCCATGCCTCGGCCGCTTTAACCCTATGACAGAGACCCGGTACGCTTTGTACAAAAGGCTGGGTGGGCCTCGGGGCCGGTCTCAGTGTGTCCGAAAAATCTCGCCCCAGTGGGGTTCGAACCCCGGGCCCTCCAGCCTCCAGCGCGTTGCTATACCGACTACCCTATCCCGGCCCCTGGCGTCTAGAATTAACCGCTGATGATCTACCCTGAGGACACAAATGTCACGTGTCAGCTAATGGCAGTGCTGGAATGACAGCGTCTCTCATCGGCAGAATCTGGGCTACAGATAACCCCACAAAGGCCACTGATACATTAAATTTCCGCCTACTATAAAAGTCCGGGCGAGATGCAGATAAACGGTCACCCTCGACATATGTCTGTTTAGTCACTTCGGAGCTTAAGGATCCCAAACTCCGGGAACTCAGAATATATGTATGTAATGCTTGTATATGAATACAAGTCACTTGGCAGTTACAAGCGCCTTGCAGATTCTGGGTGCCTTATTTTGTCACTCAAACCCTACATCTTCTTACAATTATTACATCAACCAAGTCATGCACTGAATAGAGTACATCCGTACGCTATTATAAAAGAACCCCAGACAGTAGAGTACAAGAGACAAGCTGCATAACATTGGTGCTTATCTCGAAATATTAACCTTTTAAACCCTAGCGGTAACTTTACCTACCACCAGGTTTAACATTAAAAAATTGTACGTGGTGCCCACATTGCGTTTATGTGTTTTGTAAGGATCTCAGAACAAACAGCAACTTTTGCCTTATAGAACATTAAGAGATTGGTTTTTATAACTGAAGTGGAGAGTGTTTACAGCGCGGTATGCACTGAGTCCTCATTTAAACAGATATGCTTCGTCTTTAAAGGGTTAAAACAGACGTTTGCATTTCTCTTATCAGCAATTTTACTGTAAATTATCTGTCTAGGTCTACTTTCCATAGGCATTAGGAATGGATAAAAGCGCGTAAAATGAGAATTTTACTTTCCTCGCTCCTGTTGCGTAGTATCACCACACACACACACACACACACACACACACACACACACACACACACACAATCACAATCATGTAAACCAGTCACCTACATCTCGTGCCGGGGTTAAGAATGAGTGGAGTTATACCTCTCTTCCTCCTATATGCCCTCATGGCATGTACAGGAACAACTTTACCATTTGTACATACAAACTCAAAAGTTTGTTACGTTTTCCGGACAAAGGGAAACACTGCAAGAATCCACGTACTCACCGCAGTCTCCTGGCATAAAACGACGTGTGGACTGTCACATATACGAAATTTAGAGAAGATGAAAAGCCTCAAATTGCACCGTTAACGGAACATCTTCGTTTTATATGAATGAACTTTTCCAACGAAACTTTACACTACGCCTGGTGTAATTCAGCCACTTGTTCTTTTAAAGTTAACATAAAGGAACTACATCAATTTCTTCTTTAAACCGTTGATTTCAGACCTATAATTAATCCAACCATAACATTCTATGCACACAAGACTTTTAAGAAGTTTAAAGATCAGTCAAGCTGGAAACAATATCAATAATTCTGAGTCTAGTGATTACCGTAGGTACCACCCGTTTAATCTTCACAAATTCTACGTTCTGTCCACACTGTGTATTTACATGTTTTGTATGAATCTCAGACCAAAGAGTGATTACTTCCCCATACAGCATTAACTGACTGGTCTTTTTATAAGACATGGAAAGTGTTTACTGCGCGGTACGAATTCAATCTTTGAGTATAAAGGTAAAGTTATTCCTATACAACCCTGCACAAGCCTTCAGGGCTCCGGGTTGAAGTTCCCTGGACTTCTAGACGATTGGCACATGAAGGTGGCAAGGTTGTCAGCCTTAGGCACCGGCCGCCTTTACCCCCCAGTAAATATTCCTGGTACTCATTTCTGTTAGAGGTTGAGTCGACCCCAGGGCTCAAGTGCGGGTAGAAGGATTAAGTTAATGAAAAATTCCAGTAATACTATCGGGAATCGAACCCGCGACCTTCCGGCTTGTAGCACAGGGCCCCAACCGACCGCTTGCCCCCAGTCTTTAAATATAGTTCAGATTAATGCCAGGCTAAACGCTTACGAGAGCATACAGAGAGCGCATCATTTTGAAAGATTGCAAATTTTTGTTGACACGTTCAAGCAGGTGAGGACAGTACACTAAGAAGTATGTAAACCAGGGTTCGGGAACGCAAAAGCTGCTTGTTCTTCTAACAAACAAGAGATGAAACTTATTCAGATACAAACAAAAATATCTTATCGAACTTGGCCAAGTGACGAAAGTTGTTTGCAAACAATACAGAATGAATGCTCCGTCTACATGAATGAAAGAACGCAGCGAGCTTTTCAAACACATCAGTTCTTAACCTTTTAAAGCCTAGAGGTAACTTTACCAGGTTTAACGTTAAAAAATTCTACGTGGTGCCCACATTGCGTTTATGTGTTTTGTAAGGATCTCAGAACAAACAGCAACTTTTGCTCTATAGAACATTAAGAGATTGGTTTTTATAACCGAAGTGGAGAGTGTTTACAGCGCGGTAGGCACTGAGTCCTTATATAAAACAGATACGCTTCGTCTTTAAAGGGTTAACAGAGTGGTAAAAACTGTCGGCGTAAATTAAGGTAATGATCTTTTAAAACCAAGCCTACGTGCGAAACAAGTGAACGTCACTGGACTGAAGTATCGGGAGGACACGTAGTTTATCTTGACCTTCACAGAAGGACTCGTTCTCCATACTTCCGTCACCTTGGAGTGCGCAAACGATGACCCCCATCTGAGCAGTCGTCATGTCCTGCCGGACGTGAACATGCTACTTCCGGAAAATTCAGCCGACAGAAATGGTTCCCCAACATCTGACCATTGCGAACTATACATATGAACATCCACGTCTTCTGGGATGTTACGCCGTTTAGTTTCATATGTCGTTCTCAACGTTTCGAAGGATCACTGTAGAGTCTTCGAAACTTCGCGAAGTACCTACCTAAATACACAGCTTAACATACTTGAAGACTCGGATATTCAGCAACATGGCTGTGAGAAACTCAAACCCTGGCACTCTACACGCCAACCTACCACAGCTAAGGTTCATATACGGGATGGTGCAAAAGCCACTTGATACTCGACGTTTAACATGTGTCCTCTAGTGCCACGTGCCTTTTGCGCCACCCTATATATTTCAGGGAAACATCTGATGTAGGTGCTAACGGTGGTACAAAACACTGTGGTCTTCCGAGCTATGATGCCAATATTGCCCAGTAAGTGTTACCACCATTTCGAAGGAAATCTGACTGCATCTTCCGATGGTGGCAACACACAGGCAGCACAGTATCACAGCCCAGAAGAATACTTCGCCAGCGCGTGTTCGATCTGTTGCTGTAATACGTTCTGATAATGAGTGTATGAAATGACGCTAGTCCTTGAAGCTGCTGTTGACTGTGGGAGATAAGCAAGTGTGCCAAATTACGATCAACAGTTCAATGAGCAGTAGGAGGCGGCGGGAGATGTCTGCCCCACTTAACAAAGCCTTGATAAGTGCGTTATCGGATTTCCTTGCATTCCATCCGACTTTCTACACGTCTTCCGGTGTCAAGTTTGGAAGATTCTGCTTTGTTAACCAGCCACCAGAAGATTCCATCCGGTCGCAGGAAATATGTCTTACTGAGATCCAATCCCCCACATTCCGTTTTCAAACAGGAGACACCTTCCACTCAACAACCCTGTCCTTCCGCCATAGGCGTTTTTCCTGAACGGACATACTAGCAGGCGATGTAACAGAGTGGAAAATCAAAATTTAATTTTATTGTATTGAGTCTTTACTTTATCTAACAAATACCGTCTGCCATTTCCTGTCGGCTCGCTTGTAGCCCACTCATTCGACCGCACACACGCGCGGTGGAATAGCGACAGGAAATGACAAACGATGTTTCTGTCAAGCAAAAATACGCTGTATATGTATGCACACAGCATATACAGTTTCAAGGCTCATAAATGACTGATACGTTTAAGAATGTTGTGCTCCGGGATGCTGCCCCCATCCTCAGGACAGGGAGCTGCATATCCTTGTGACACGTTGGTACCTGCGTATGGAACTACACGGCCTCGCGTTCTGTAAGACGGCGATCACGATGATTATACGATTAACCGAACAAACCTATACAACAAATACAAGCACCATGCCTCCACTCCTCCCGGTCTAGAACTCCTTGTGTTGACTTACATTACGTCTTTCACTTCCTGGCAGAGGCAAAAATTGTGTCTCTTCTCCAAAACGTCCAGACCGGCCCTGGGGCTCACCCAGCCTCAACCGGATGCTACTTCCCTAGGGGTTAAAGCGACTGGGGCATGCATGAAGCTGACCACTCACCTCCGTCTAGTTCCCAGATTAACCCTTTAAAGACGAAGCGCATCTGCTTTATATAAGGACTCAGTGCGTACCGCGCTGTAAACACTCTCCACTTCGGTTATAAAAACCAGTCTGTTAATGTTTTATAAGGCAAAAGTTGCTGTTTGTTCTGAGATCCGTACAAAACACATAAACGCAATGTGGGCACCACGTAGAATTTTTTAATGTTAAACCTGGTGGTACGTAAAGTTACCGCTAGGCTTTAAAAGGTTAAGAATGAATGGAGCTATACGTATACTCCCCCTACACGCCTTTATGATGTGCACAGGGACTCCAACGTTCGTAAGCCTCAAATTATACACCTCCAGTTGCGTATGAGCCCTTCTATGTACTTTACAGCGACGTCTCACGTGGAAATAAAGGCTTACAAAATACCCAACCAAGTCTCTAAAAAACGTAAAAAATGTCTGCCACTCCTCTGTGAATGTGGATTGCCTCTCTTGTAATTTTATCCTTCCATCTACAACTACGTCTCGCAAGGGATCTCTTCCCTCAAGCATCGTCCGTGTTTTGTGTTACCAGCTACCGTGTGACAACTGTTTCCACATCAAGATAATCTTTGCGTGATTTCAGGCTTAAAGTCCAAGAAGAATTCAATTCTTCTTATTCTTCTTGGACTGCTCGACCATTAAAGATGGGACCCATAGGTTGTCCCGAAACGTCTGTAACTACTATTCTACGCAGCGTAAAATCCCAGAAGAGCGCAGACCTCAAGGTCATATTTAAATTTGTGGCCGCCAAGATTTTGCTTCAGTGCTGGAAACAGCTGACAATCACAGGAGGACAAATTCCTTGACAAACACAATCGGTGCAGGCTCTTTTGTTACGAAATTATAGGCACTGAAAATTTATTTTCTGACCGACCCGTCTATATGGAGAACTACAGTAGCCTGTATTAGTGGATTTGAACGCTTAGCTTCAGGAAAGGTATATCATTCACTATGAAGCATCTGTCGCAGATATATGCGATGAAATTCAATTACGTCATATGTAATAAACTAAGACGCTGACAAAAATATGTCATCCATAAAACTGTCACCAGTACAGGCTGGAGAAACAAGAGTGTCATGTAAGATGGGATGATACCGCGGCTCTAAAACCAATAGATGCTAGGTTACACACACAAACTGATACCAGAAAATCATTATTCAAATATGCAGAATAAATTCTGTCAAAACACAAAAAAATGTATTTAGTTTCCAGATCCGCTACATGTTTCGACAAAAATGGTCATCATCAGGCTGGCTATAAGAACGAAAAGAGCAAATATATACACAGTCGTAATGGGATTAAGACTTCAATACCTCACACTTTATTATATAAACAAATATATACGCAACAAAGAAGGTAACCTTGCGAGTAAAAATGGTAAAGTTTCAAATGTGTAAGTGTTTAAAAAGTCTTAAAAGACTGGAGCGAAGAAAATATAGTAATACAAGTTACCAAATGTTAAAATAGAACGACAGTACGCACTCCTTGGGAGAGAGCCTGTAAATGTTTATAGCGGTCCCATGTTTGTTCACTCTGCAGCTTTATCGCAGAAGAGCGCAGATCTCATTCTGCACGTTTGATTATCCAGGAACACAAATGGGATGAAATGTCTAGAAATCTAGGTTCATTCCTGTGCGGTAACAACAGACCAGCAACCCTTTACCAAGTTATACACAGAAAGTAAAATCACAAAGTAAATGATAATGGACATTACATATTAAAATAAATGCCTAAATCGCCTTTCTGAACAAAAGAACTGCAGCATAAAATCAGGTGCAAAAGCGCCAGGACATCTCAGCCCATAATAATACTGGCAAAACACTTCACAACCACAGTCCGATCCCGCTCACCTCGCCGAAACAAACTCTGGGGCCCACCGTGTCTTAGAACCAATGGTTACGCGGGAATTTTTCCTCGGGAATAAAGCGGCAGGAGCGTCAAGCTGACCACCACGCACAGCCTTACTGCTTACATCGCACGTGTATCAATTTATTTACTTGACTCGTTGTTCCTCACTTAACAATACTGTCTTACTTTCTTTAGCCTCAAATGGCAGGATCATAATGAACTGGAAAAAGCAGTCCCATTACAGGCCTGGACAGGCCCACAGGGTTCCAGGAGATTGAGGCTCCCAGATTTCTAGACAATCGGCATATGAAGGTGGTAAGGTTGTCAGCCATACGCACCGGCCGCATTTACCCCCCAGGAAATATTCCTGGTACTCATTTCTGTTAGAGGCTGAGTCGACCCCAGGGCCATAGTGCGACCGACAGGATTATGTCAATGAAAAATCGACTGACACCATCGGGAATCGAACCTGCCGGTTTGTAGCGCAGTGCCTCAACCAACTGCGCCACCGCGTGCCCCTTGATGAACTGGAAAGCAGAGCAATTAAAGTTACGGTCGTTTTATTTATACTGCGTCAGTAAATTCTTATTGAACGTTCAACATGATAATTAAAACTGATAAAAATTTGTTCCGACTTTACAACTCTTTTAACTTTGAAGCGAAGACAAATGTTTGATACTGATGAATCATGCTGCTGCAGTAAATAGTTGAGTACAACAGCTCACATGAAGCCTTTATCAGTGACGTATTCGAGAAATCTGTGGAATGAAACACGTGGATGATTTTCATAAAAGAGTGGATGGAGCAGACTGTCCTGTTAATAATGCCAGTTCACGGACTGTAATACAATCAAGTCACCTAAACTAATTCACTCATCTGTCTATTAACCTTTTAAAGCCTAGCGGTAACTTTGCACACCACCAGGTTTAACATTAAAAAATTCTACGTGGTGCCCACATTGCGTTTATGTGTTTTGTACGGATCTCAGAACAAACAGCAACTTTTGCCTTATAAAACATTAAGAGATTGGTTTTTATAACCGAAGTGGAGAGTGTTTACAGCGCGGTACGCACTGAGTCCTTATATAAAACAGATACGCTTCGTCTTTAAAGGGTTAAAAAATTCTACGTGGTGCCCACATTGCGTTTATGTGTTTTGTGTGGATCTCAGAACAAACAGCAACTTTTGCCTTACAAAACATTCAGAGATTGGTTTTTATAACCGAGGTGGAGAGTGTTTACAGCGCGGTACGCACTGAGTCCTTATATAAAACAGATAGGCTTCGTCTTTAAAGGGTTAAAATGACAATTTACTTCATAGCAATATTACTCTAATTCTTTTTTTTAACAATTCAACATTTTCCGCTACGGGCTGTCAAGGCAATGAATGCTTCAGTCTGATGTCTAATTACTTATCAGCGATTCATCAGCTACAATCACTGGCAATCAGGAATAACTCCGTATAACAAAGTCTTCCTTCTGAAGCCGACAGTTGCTCGGCTAGATATTTTCAGCGTTTATCAGGACCGATACTACTTTAATAAAACTTGCATTTTCCCAAGAGATGTTCGAAAAACACTCAATATCGAATTTCATTAAAATTCGTCCAGTGCGAGCCGAGTTGTTCCATGCGCACGGGCATCCAGCCGGACGGACAAACATGACGTACCTAATAGCTGCTTTTCCCAATTTTGCGAACGCGCCTAAGAACTATTCCTACGTGCCAAACAAGGTGGTTCATTGGGTAACACTTCTGGGTTGTATTCAGGAGGTGACCAGCTTAAACCCCGGTCGGGTCACCGACTGTAATAAGAAGACCTTACGTCGTTTTACTGAGTTATTCAAGGAAAATACCGGGTTTAGTGCTTAAATTAGGCCACGGCCACTTCCTTACATGTCCTTCACACTTCCATGTAATCATCCCACCATTCAACAACACAAAAGGCCGTGCCATGGTTCAGGCGTACCCGCCGGCATCTCACCGAGCACGCAGAGCAGTCCGTGTGAGATTTGTGCTGCAAGAAGTGACAATGGGACAGGTTTCCCTTCGAGTACTGCGATTTTCTCCTGTCAGTACCATTCCACCTGTTCCATACTCATTCATCTGTCTCTGAGTCTATATATTGTGACGACAGACAGCGTCGTTAACCTTCTAAAGCCTAGCGATAACTTTAAGTACCACCAGGTTTAACATTAAAAAATTCTACGTGGTGCCCACATTGCGTTTATGTGTTTTGTACGGATCTCAGAACAAACAGCAACTTTTGCCTTATAACACACTAAGAGATTGGTTTTTATAACCGAAGTGGAGAGTGTTTACAGCGCGGTACGCACTGAGTCCTTATATAAAACAGATACGCTTCGTCTTTAAAGGGTTAAACACACACGTCACTTCACACGTCATAGCTTAGGCTAAGCTACTGAGAGCGTCATAAAGAAACCACAGTTGCACTCATTTCCGTGTTTACACATAAAACATTATGTCCAACGTGATTTCGGGCTTCCGACGCGGTGTAGAACTTCTCTTCGCTCTTCTGGGATGTTATGCAGCGTAGGCTGGTAGTTACCGACGTTTAGGGACAACCTATCGGTCCCATTTTCACGGGCCAAGCACTCCAAAACCCATGCTTCTTGGCCTGTTTGACTTTTTAAGATGGAACTTTTAGGTTGTCCCGAAACGTCGGTGACTGACCAATCTACGCTGTGTGACATCTCAGGAGAGCGAAGATCTCATTGTCTCTTGCTAGCTGTCAGTCTGGCATGTGCAAGGGTGATGCATCGTTCTGTCAGTGGGGAACTCCCGTTCATAAAACACCTCGGGTGACATACGTGACCTCTGTCAGATGCCCATGGGGGTCACTACCAACATACTGTAACCCTAAGTACTGGAGATTCCGTGCGACTTCCACTCTAACCTATATCCTACTTCCGACAGTTGCACGCGGACTTGCCTCACACTCTCTAATATTTCAATTTTTATTGCTGGCGTACTTAAGAGATTTTAATCACACGTCTTGTAATTGAATATCTGTACGCCAAGACGACCATTTTTATATATTCTGGAATCGAAAATCACGTCATCCATGACACTTACCGTAGCGTAATCCTCTCCAACCCGAAAAACGGCCAGTGTATTTCGGTACGAACCTTCCTCTGTCTTGTACATTACTTTCACTACCACCACTAGCACCAGCACTAACACGATTACCACAGTTCCTCACCACACAGTTATACTTTCTGGTGTATGGAGCACAAATTGTGATACTTGGGATGCATGTAGCAGGGTGATAGGTAAAACCTATGCCGCCAGTTTGACGTGTACCGTCCAGTCTTACAGCACATACACACAGCACCACGAGGTATGCGACTCTACTCGACCAGCATCGCGCCATCTCTGGCTACGATCTTCAGCATCCCTTCCCACTACTCCTTTACGCGGCAACACGAAGTGCGTGACCCACACACACACACACACACACACACACACACACACACACACACACACACGAGTCACACGAGTGTTATCAAAGCGCGTACTTAAAAAATAAATAACAATATCTAGTAATTAAAAAGCTTTTAAAAGCCCTGCTAGCACGCTGCATTTAATGCCGCACAGGTGCCGACAGCCGGCAGACAGTTGAGTCCTTTGAAGCTGGCAGTTGATCTAAATAACATTGAACGAATTCCGTTCACACCTCACAGAAAACACACCACAACTTCATTAGAAAAAAATAACTGCTGAACGCTGCTTAAGGACATAGAGTCGAACCCGGTTATAACGACACTGGTTTATGTCACACCTCGTCTATAGCGTTAGATATTCTGTGGTACCAATTAATTCCTCACTGTTAACCATAACGTTATACTAGTCGGCTAGGACAACACTCGTTTATAACGACACAAAATATTCAGTACCGTTCATGACGTTATAACCGTGTTCGACTGTAATTGCTATTTGGTCTGAATGTGGAATAAAACACATAAACACAGTTCGTGTGTGAAGTGTAATGTGTTTAACTGTTAAAAAGCACGTTGTGTATGCCCCGCTCATAAAATAAGTTTATAATCCATATATTTTGGCTTCTTTATTTTCAGCTATAATAAGAACGAACACTTCATATTTAACTGCATTGCTATCCCACTAAATTTTCCCGTCGTAGCCCGCCGCAATTCTGCCATTCACTACACTGTGGGACAACCCTTCTAATCCCTGTCGATATCATTCTCATCCATCCAGAGGAGTCCTACGGAGTGTGATCGTCAAGCCTTGGTAATGAGGAGGCCCTGGCCCACTCGGGGCTGTTGCGCCGGGGGGAAGGGGGGTAATATCAGTCTACGTCATGTGTTATTAGCCATCTTGTCAGATCAGTCTCCAAATCGAAATAATCTTTAACTGGGAAGCCACTACTTTTTTCTTCAGCGCTGGAAATACAATAATTGCTTAGCGACGAATTCCCCTGATGTATTCACAATCACTGTATGAAACGCTTATTTGCTAATCGACCCTTGTATTAACTACTGTATTTAGAAGGATTAACCCTTTAAAGCCTGGTGTTCACTCTATACACCACCAGGTACAACGCTCAAAAATTCTACGTTCTGCCAATACACAGAATTCAAGTGTTTAAGATCACATTCTGTGTTAAACCCTCCTTTCCACGGAGCAGACTCCTTCTTAAGAACCTAACACTTCCTCAGCTTATGAAGAAATTTCCCGCATTTTATGGAACCCGAAGGTTAGTTACCGTGTTCATAACAGCCCACCAACTGTGCCTGTCCTGAGCCAGATCAATCAAATCCACGTCCCCTCCTCCTATTTGTTTAAGAGCCATTTTAATATTATCCTATCTACGCCTAAGCATTTAAAGTGCTCTCTTTCACTCAGGTTTCCCCGCCAAACACCTGTACGATTGTTTACAATTTGTTTAAAAAATTTAACCAAAGCAGAATTTCTAATTCAATAATTTTTTTCACGAAATAACAAAACTAATCCTGCCGCCGCTACTACTACTACTACTACTACTACTACTACTACTACTACCACCACCACCACCACCACCACCACCACCACCACCACCACCACCACCAATCCTACTAATACTACTGCTAATAATAAGAACAGACCTGCAGGAAAAGAAATGTATGCAGGACAGTAGGTTTTATGTGGGCTATTCACAGTGCAATGTTTCAAGTTTGGACAACCCTCCCCCATCTAGTTTTGTGGCATACGTTGAAACTTTAATGCTGGTGGCGATTTGTATGTTGTGTCGTAAGGAACGAGAACTCAGCAGGTGGTCTGTTTTGAATTTACCTTGTTAGACTTTAACATGAATAAAATAAAATACAGATGAGAGAATATATATCTAGTTTTCCGACTTGCTTCTCTCCACAACACACACACACACACGCGCGCGCGCGCACACACACACGCGCGCACGTACGCACAAGGAAATGCCACAGACGTTTTCTTCACATTCACAGAACAGGACGCTGATTGCGTGATCGTAAGTTGAGGGTTGGAGATTAAGTTTTAGCACGGAACGGTTCCAGCAGGGTGTGTAAAAACGCGCTTACCATGAGAATCGGTCACAAAATAAGTTTACAATACATGCATTTCTTTTATTTTCAGTTCTAAGCAAGAACAGTTAAATTTAACTACACCGCTCTCGAACTGCATTTCCACGTAGTCCCTACCCACAAGTGAGCCATTTATTACACTGTGAGACGAGCTTTTCTAAACCGTATTGATATCGGTCTGTGTCCTGTGTCATCAGCCATCGTGTCACAACCCTCTCCAAGTAGCCATCCTCCTTAAATTTGTGGCGACCAAGACTTTGCCTCAGCACTGGAAACAGATCATAACTGTTCGGCGAAAAATTCCTCTGCTATGCAGTCGAACTCGGTTAAAACGTCACGAAAGTGACTGAATATTTTGTCTCCTTATAAACGAGTGTTGTTATAACCGAAAAGTATAATGTTATGGTTAGCAGTGATGAATTAATTGGTACCACAGAATATCTGACGCTATAGATGAGGTGTCACATTAAGCGATGTCGTTATAACCGGGTTACACTGTAAACACAATCACTCTCTGTTTTTCAGTTACAAAATTACACACCACGTAAACTTATCTTCTGACGACCTCGCACTCATCTGTTTTCTCATTTCGACTAATTTTTCGGTGTAATTCACGGTCCGTCCGTTACGTCCTGTGTATGGGAAACTAACAATGATAACAGGCGTACAAATACCGAAGTCTTTCGGTTTTTGAGAAGCAAAACTCTAAAAAAAAAAAGTTTTTTATTTTGCTGTCACACGCTCTTAAATATTCGGAGGTAAATTCTTTGCCCAATTTGTTCTTTTACGTAGGGGGACAATCACTGTTCAATGTAAGAGTCACACGACATAAATCAATACATCGTGTGGCCAAAATGCACAGTCTTTAATGTTCAACCTGGCGGTACATACACTACTACCAAACTTCGAAAGAATTTTACTTTAACAAAAAAAATCTTAACTATTATACAGAATGTTGGACCGGTTCCATGTCCTTGGACCGCGTTAGACACGGTTGTCTGTCAACACCCCGTCACCAGGAACCGGGCGCTGTATGGCAGTGACAGCTCGCAATCCATCAAGTTAGAGCAACTACAAAAACCCCTTTCGTGCTGTCATTTTGATTATGTCTTTCCGTACCCCCACGCACGGAGCTCCCCACCTTCCCAAATCGCATTTTATTGGTTTAGATTAACGGCACGTTTCATTATTCATGCAAGAATAGCTTCGACACTAATACTCTTAGACTGGCACCGGTTGCGACGTCTTAAGGAACGCCACGCCACACCAACCATCTTACGCAATTAAGTTCTGGTGAATGAACGGCATCATGTAGGAAAATGGGCGAAGCGTGTACAACTGTAACCTCAAGGGAAGGGATCACGTGCGAGTCCTAAACGTAAATGGTAGAATAATACAAAAATCCACGTATGTCCCCTAATCACAAAAAAGAATTCCTAAAACCAATTTTAATATTATCCCATACTTAACCCTCTTGTTACCTTTACACAATCTTCCTTCAGCAGACTTTTTCCTGCTCTTGAAATGGGAAGTTGGTTTAAAAAGAAGTCGATTTAAATCACTAGAGATGAAATACAAGAAAAATGCAGGCGTAGCTAACCCAAATTTCTCCGAAATCATATACGAAATAGCGGGAGAAAGGGAAAAGTCGTTGGAGTCGTATTAATGCTGAAAAGGATTGTTCTGATGGACATAATGTTTAATGCAATGTACGTGGTACGTACTGTGTTTTGTGTAATGAAGCCAAGAACTTTTTGATCACACCTTTTACTATTTGGATCTAAACATTACCCTTAACACCTTATCTAAACACTTTCAGTCTACGTTCTTCATTCAAGGTGACAGTCCACGTTTCACATCACAGAAAACTTACACTAAAGTGTGTTGAATATTTCGGTTTTTGTATAGGAAAGAGGATGACGGTTTCTGAAATAACTGGCAGCAACAATTCCAGAAACTTAATGAAATTTTAAATGCGTCGTGATTATAAAGCTGAAAAATTAATGGCGTTTACCAATGTTTAACCTTTTACAGCCTACTGGTTACTTGATGCACCAAGTTTAACCCTTTAAAGACGAAGCGTATCTGTTTTATATAAGGACTCAGTGCGTACCGCGCTGTAAACACTCTCCACTTCGGTTATAAAAACCAGTCTCTTAATGTTTTATAAGGCAAAAGTTGCTGTTTGTTCTGAGATCCGTACAAAACACATAAACGCAATGTGGGCACCAGGTAGAATTTTTTAATATTAAACCTGGTGGTACGTAAAGTTACCGCTAGGCTTTAAAAGGTTAACATCCAAGAATTGCACATGCTGCCCAGACTGTGTTTATGTGCTTTGTATTCATCTCAGAACAAACAGCGACACTAGCCCTATATAACATAAACTGATCGGTTTTTATAGCCGAGACGGTAAGTGTTTACTGTGCGGTATGCACTGGGTCTTTAAATAAAACAGTTTACGCTTCGTCTTTCAAGGGTTAAACTGCACCAGGAATTTTTGTTACCTAGTTTTACCTATATACTACAAATTTGTCCCACATTCTGGCGATGAGACAAACATGCAGCACCAACATATGCCGATTTTGTCACTGAAACATTCGCATTAAGATCGGAAGAAACCACATGACTTTGGCAACTGCTTGCCCATTTCGAATTACCCTAACCGCTGCACGCCACTGTCGACAGTGTCCAGGGACAGCTGTCTGACGACGCGTTCCCGTCATGATACATCAATCTTCCTGTACCAAAGATCAGGTGGCGTAAAGTTCCCGGGAGAAACGTCTCTGTGATATCATCCGTCATCAGCATACGTAGCATACACGGTACAGTGGCAGCCAATCATCGGGTAGCATTTGGTGGTGGGAATAACTTATCCTGTCTACAATCCTCTCTTGCAAGCAGAACAAAGATTGAGGCCAACAGACATGGCTGATATTTTAGACATCGTCCGTCGTCTCACGCCAGAAAAAAAAAAAGACTGTCTTCAGGTGGAAAGCAGGGCTGTGGAGTCGGAGTCGGAAGGAAGTTCAGGTGGAGTCGGAGTCGGAAGGAATTTTTGGGTGGAGTCGGAGTCGGAAGGAATTTTTGGGTGGAGTCGGAGTCGGTAAAAATGTACCGACTCCGACTCCGACCTCAGTCTAAAATCTTAACTAGATACTCCAACTCCAAAGCCCTGATAGCTACAATAGCCATTAGACTTATACTTAAATATAGGTTATAAGTCTAAACAGTAGCCTGACGATTCACGTGGTGGTGATGAAATGTCTTACAGGTTTACCGTTATTAATACGTATTGAGCTTTTATGAAGGAGTAGGAAGTTTTAAAAATCGAGGAGTCGGAGTCGGAGGTTTTGTGTACCGACTGCACAGTCCCGGTGGAAAGGAGAGATGCAGAATCTACCCTAATAGGCCCTTTAGAAAGAGCTGGTCCCTATTTCTACACATTTAAAGTATTTGGAAGGAATGCGGGTCATAACTCAAGAAGGGTAATTATAAGAAGAGGGGGCACGAGGTGGCGCAATTGGTTGAGGCACTGCGCTACACGCCGGCAGGCCGGGGGTTCGATTCCTGATAGGGTCACTGGGTTTTTTAATTGACTTAATCCTTCCGGCCGAACTATGGTGCTGGGGTCGAATCAGGCTCTAACAGAAATGAGTAGCGGGGATATCTCCTGGGGGTGAAGGCGGCCGGTGCGTAGGCCCACCTTCACGTGGCGATTGTTTAGAAATCCTGGGAACCTCAAACTCCTGGAGCCCTAGGGGTTGTCCAGGTCTGTACAGGATTGCTTTATTACAGTAAGAGGATACCAGAACATAGACGTAAAGTGGTTGAGAGTGTCAACACGAGCAACCTTATGAAATTAAGCAGAGATTTAGGAAGATAGAAAAGAGACAGAGGCGTGTAATCGGAACAGAATTCTAACACAATATTGACGAAGTGAACAAGTTAATGAATATAAAAATTATTTTATATAGTCTATTTGTACTGACAGATGACGGACGGTTATCCCACCGAACTACGGCGGCCCAATAGCTAAAAATTCCTGCTTCATATTTGGGAGGCCTGGGTTTGAATCTGGTCCAAATGACCGGATGATCTGACTCAGGTTTTTCATAGCCTCCCACATTCCAGCCAAAGAGCTAATATCTCAAATTATGCCACGGCCACTTCCCTAAAACTTCTTTCGAATTAATTATTGACTAATAACAGTATGAGCCGAAAGTACATAACCTCAGCTACCGAAAACACAAACATGTAAGTTAATGTAAATGAAACGGATATTAACCCTGTAAAGACGAAGCGTATCTGTTTTATATACAGACTCAGTGCGTACCGTGCTGTAAACACTCTCCACTTCGGTTATAAAAACCAATCTGTTAATGTTTTATAAGGCAAAAGTTGCTGTTTGTTCTGAGATCCGCACAAAACACATAAACGCAATGTGAGCACCACGTAGAATTTTTTAATGTTAAACCTGGTCGTATGTAAAGTTACCGCTAGGGTTTAAAAGGTTAAAGAATAACAAAGGGGGTGCACCACACAAAATCTAGTGCTGGCATTACATCCCTAGAAACTCCGTGCTTCATACTAAACAAATAAATATTATAATGATTTAAAGCGCTGTTAGGTAAAACATAAAGAATTAAATAAGTAAAACAAACATCGTGCTCACCGACACATTTGTACGCATGTCCTATGGACCAGACACAGCTGAGACAGGAAGAGTTCTACATTTCTGTACTCGCTGCTCTTGTTGTAAGATACGAAACCCGTCAAAATTGTCACGAGTGCTCTGAAAGGGCCAATAACAGCAGTGCCTTTAGCCTGTGGCTAGTAAGACGGGCTAATACAGGTTCCTGTTGAACTTGCCCTGAGCTTCATAACAGAGCACTGAACCCGCAAGAAAAACTCATCTTGGTTTCCCCCCTCCCATGGACAGCGTCACTATATACGCTGTGTTAGGGTCGTCTGTGGTTCAGAGGCAGAGTGGCATATGAATCGCTCTACAGTTACAACATTGTGGATAATTGTCATATAAACAAGCGATGATAGACCATTATAGAGCATCCAAACAAGAAGGTAAAGCGAGTAATCTGGTGATGAGAAAGTTGTCTGTCCAGCTGTCGGAGCGGGCTACTTGAGATCTAGACAACACAGTGAAAAGAATACCTGCCCACACTACTCTGTGTGTGTGTGTGTGTGTGTGTGTGTGTGTGTGTGTGTGTGTGTGTGTAGTCGCGTGTTTAAAAACAGAAAAAGACTCAGGAAATTCATGGCATCGCCTTCTTCCGTTGAAGATTCCTGCTTTATTGCATGCAATGCTGCATATTCTGCTCTTCACCAAACATTATTCGGGAGATCAAATGAAGAAGAACGAGATGGGTGGAGAATGCGGTACGTACTGGAGACACAAGAGGTGCATACAGGGTTTTGGTGGGAAAACCTGAGGAAAAGAGACCACTTGAAAGACCGTGGAGTAGATGGGAGGATAATGTTATAACGAATATTCAAGAAGCGGGGTGGGGAGGTATAGGACTGGTCTGGCTCAGGATACAGACAGGTGACAGACGCTTGTGGACGCGGTAATGAACCTTTGGTTTCCATAAAATGCGGGGGAATTTCTTGACTAGCTGAGGAAATGTTTGCTTCTCAGGAAGGACTCTGCCCCATGGAGTTAGTTAGATAGTTTGATGCTGTGTAGCCTGGTATATGTCTTCCGGCGTGTTAGAGAAACCTGCTGCCTTTAACTTCACGATACGAAGAACGTCAGTAATTATCTACCAAACTACACGGCGTCACAACTGAGACAACAGTAATATTATCACTGCCGTAAGAACTCCAAACATAACAGTGACTACAGCGCGGTACGCACTGAGTCCTTACATAAAACAGATTGGCTTCGTCTTTAAAGGATTAACGAAACTTTCTCAGCTGCACAGACTACATACTTTGAATGGCTGGATTAAAATAATAATAATAATAAATTACATGCTATATATATACACACTATATTATTCACGCGTTATTCCCTCGACATACTAACACCAACAATCGCAATCGAGTCTAATAAATAATAATTTATTATAATCGAGTGCCGGCCATAGTCATCGGAAAGTAACGATACTATCGATAATAGTCTACCCCTGTGTGACTCACTCAGTCACAACAAGCTAATAAGTGGCTACATACGAAGCGTTATCCTGTGTACGAAGACGGTGACCTATTGGAAGGTACATGGGGGGACCGAGGATATAAAAAATGTTGCAGTAGACAGACGACCCCCGCACTGGCATTCGCAATCGGATCCTTCCAAAAGGAAATATTTCCTTAAAGCCCAATGGTTTACCTTATGCACAACAAGGTTTAACATTTATAAATTTTACTTTCTGTCCACAGAGCGCGCTTATGTGTTTTGCACGAATTTAAGAACAAACAACAATTACTTCCCTACACAGGACTACCCAACTGGTTTTTGTAAGCGAGATGCAGTGTGTTCATTGCATACGATACGACCTTTATCTTTAAAGGCACTTCAAATTAATTTTCGCCTTCAAAGGGCTGGACACAGGTCACGTGACGTCACATTCGCATCCTCGTCGGATATCAACTTAGTGATTCTAATAACCTAACTTGAAAACAGTCCAAAATAGCTTCAGCTTCATCACTCATAACTGCAGGCCACTACATTTTTAATTGGACTGTATTAACCTGCACAGTTGATACATCTAAACGAACGACCCCTGAAGTTAAGACAGTCCGGTGACACACGTGGATTCTGCTGAGGTTTGTCAGCTGTCACAGATTCATCAACCATTTGCATTTACATAACAGTTTGTTACGTCACAACATGCGAATTCCGCTGTGGGCGTAATGCAAGGTTTTGCAGATCTTGCGTAACACAATCCTTGATCTCCGGTTTACATGACTAATGAAAAACATGCTGTGCTTTGCGTCAGCCTTACGGCGCTCTGGCTGGCCAGGAAGGCGAAAATAACAGTAAACTTGGGCGCCCAATTCACCTGAATGAACACACTGTTAATAATTTTAACGTTCATCATCCCGTTGTGCGTGATGTTTATATGTGAAAAACAAAAACAAAAACAAAAAAACACAAAGCACAACTTCATTCGGAATGGTTTTTACATCTGTTATTAATAATTTCAATGTTCATCCTCCCGTTATGCATGATGTTTATATGTGAAAAATAAAACAACAGCAAAGCACAACTTCATTTGTTGTGCTTTTCGGTTGTTTTATTTTGCACATATGAACACACTGTTTTCAGACTGGAAACAAACCAAGGACAACGAAACTACTTTTTTCATTTCCTCTGTCGTTTAGCAGAAATCAAACTTCTATATACAATGATACTGTTTACTCTCCGCGTCTAAAAAGACAAGTGTTTGAGTAACACACTGAACACGTTTTTACATTGCTTATTCCATGTATTGTGACAAAGAACAGTATTTGAACCAAACCTGTAATATTGTACACTGTTGGTAGTACCACAACGTATATGTGCGTGTTGTGACATATTTTATTGCTGTTAAGTTTTATAGAAACTTTGGTTTCAGCTCCCTGATGATGGCGTGATAATGGCGCCGAAACGTGTTGGAGTTACGTAAAAGATAGTACGAATAAAATACCGAATTGTGAATTTGTTGCTGTTGCATACTTTTTTATTTTTATAATGGAAAATACTTTCTGTGTAAACTGGGTAGTACTTCGGTTTAAACAAAATACGTTTGAACTCGGCTATAATGCCATGCGTTCTGCGATACCTCGTATATAACGTCAAATATTCTGTGGCGCCAGTTTTTCCTTCAGTATTACTATAACATCACACTCCTCGGTTGGAATGGTACTCATTTATAGCAACAGAAATAATTCAGTCCATTTCATGACATTATGAGTTAGACTCTAATTAGAACACATTTTACACCATAACCCACCCAAGGATTTGGCTGGAAAACCTGGCACAAAGAGACCGCTTGAAAAACCTACGCGTAGATAGGTGGATGATATTAAAACCCATATAAATCGGTTTGAAGGGCGTGAACTGGTTACAGCTGGTTCACAGGGTACGGATCTGTGGCGGACTCTTCTGAACACGGTAATGGACTTCCGCCTGCCACGAAATGCGGCGAATTTCTTTTTTGGCTGATGACCTAATAACTTCTTAAGAAGTCCACTTCAAGTAGATAGTTACAACGAAAGACACTTATGGCTGATGAAGCTTGAATTAGCTGACAGCAAGGTACAACCCCATTCGGTATATGCTTTTCAACAAATAATTACTTAATTAAAACGTATCGCTTCTATTACTAACATCATGGATTACGGGCCTTCTTGAGAAGGAACGGCCACTTTGGTGATACAGCAAGACACCCTTATTATGCAACCCGAAGTTTCATTATTCTGCGAGATGAGGTTCTAACAGCTGGCTTCATGATGTACGTGTTGCCTGTTCAGTACTCACCGACGTTAAAGAATCTCAGTGCCTCCGAAAGGTCGGTAGCTGTTTACCAGTCGACACCGCGTTAACATCTCCAAAACAACTGAACCTTTCATTACAGTGTTCGTATGAGCATGCCACTAGACTGTGTTCCGTGTCAGTTGAATGCAGAATTCATCATCAGGCCCTGGTTTGTTTACAGTCCACTTTAGATTCATTGACAGATGTCACCAGTGGCAACTTCGCATAAGCTTCTTCCAACTGAACTTTCGCACGCTTTTCTACTTTAGATATGAAATATGAAAATAATATTGGCAGGCAGTAAAATAAACAGTCAACATGTTTGACAAAATCAGTGGTTCAAACTTGCAAAGTTAAACACATTTGCATAATTACCCGTTCCTCAATTATCATAATGACCTCACACAACATCAATAAAAAAACATCATCAGACTGGAGTAACTGAAGTGGACAGTCTTTGTAATTAAGCTGTGTAACCAACCGGTTCATTCACTTTTTATTCCTCAAGAATGTGCACAGAAGTTAAACTTCAGAGACTCAACGGATGCGGACCATGCAGAAGTGGCGCAAGGTTAGAAACGCGTCATAACGCTGCCATATTGCCGCATTAACAAGTTTCAGCTTTCTTAAAAATATATGGAGATAAATAAAAATAAAGGCAAGTCTCGTGATAACATTAGACGAAAGATAGCTTCAGAAAATATCTCATATTTTTCTGCAAAAAAACCATTAGCGCGTCCACTTTCCAGAGAAATAAAACTATTGAGACATCCAAGTATAAAATAACAATAATTCTCCATTTGCTCTGTACGAAAAAGAAGCATTACCTCTTTAAAAGACAAAATTAACTAACCCTTTAAAAGACCGGAAATAACCTAAATTACATTTAAACATCTAGGTCGTACCGCACAGTAAACCCATTCCGTGTAGCTTATAAAGACCAATCAGTTAATACTTCATAGGGGAGTAGTCTTGTTTATTCTGAGATACATACAAAACAAATAAATACACTATGTCGGCAGCAGGTATAATTTCTGAATGTTAAAGCCGGTGGTAAATAAAGTAACCACTGGGCTTTGAATGATTAACAGAACTCGACCACACACACACACACACACACACACACACACACACACACACACACACACACACACACACAATTATGCTCGCAGATATATTAACAAATACGATTCTGCAAATTATGTCCGAATACAAAGAAAATTAAGTCATACTGTCTAACATTCCAGTTTCCTAACGCACAGCAACTGAACCCCCGTGGCACGACAGAAAGCTAACCACATGCGTAGTACGTCACGGCTGCATAAATCACGCGTAGGATACTCTCTAGTTCTCTGCTCTGTACGTTCTCTTCATGTGCAGTCAGGTTTCTACCTTGGAGCAACTCATTTTGAATTCGTTTTGCTCATTTTGTCGCACGGTTATGTGATGGTGCAATTTTGCCTTGATGGGAACAGTAAGCTTACTACCCGCCCCATTACTTCAACAATCTGCCATTTGAGCTGCTGCTGATGTAAATTTTTGCCACTGCAACTATTCATAGACGATGTGCTACTCTGCGCATGCGCGAGTCGGCAGCTTTTCCTTTTTCTTTGTTACAGGTTGTGACATGACTCACAAAGCCAGCTATCTACCACGCAAACCTGGAACCACTTAAACCTGGGCATGATTCAGTCCCAAACCAGACGTATTTACATGTTTTGACGTCACTCACACACCAAACTCTCTCTGAACCATGAAAACCCGGTAACCACTGACACATACGTGTGACTCAAATACACGCAAGTTCCCAGTTGTGACATCACCCACAAAAGTCTGTCTTAACCATGTAAAGCCGGGTGTGACAATCACAAATCAAGCAAACCGGTGGCGTGATGTCACCCACAAACCAAGTTCCGTAGTAACAATGAAAACCCGGGTGACTCAATCACACACCAAGCAAACCCGTGTTATGGCATCACTCACAAACCAAGCTCTATAGTAACCATGGAAACGCGATGCCCATGGGAAGCATATTATAAGACCTGTGTTAACTTTCTTAGAAGGCTCATGCATTACTCCTCATCTGTATAGCCCGATTATGCTGACGAAGTCAAGTAAGATGAGATGAGCGAGGTATATGGCGTACACTCGACAGAAGAGAAGACTGCATACGTATGGAGTTCTGGCGGGTGAACCTGAAGGAAATATCACTTGGAGAAACTAGACGTAGATGGAAGACATTAAACTAGATCTTAAAGAAATAGGGTGGGAGGGCAAGGAAAGGATTCATATGGCTGCGAATAAGCGACTTTGGCGGGGTCTTGTGAACCAGGTACTGTATCTTCAGACAGCAAATACAGTCGAACTCGGTTATAACGTCATGACAGGGACTCAATATTCTGTGTCGCTATAAACGAGTGTTGTTATAACCGGGGAGTATAATGTTACTGTGAACAGCGAGGAACTAATTGGTACCAAAGAATATGTGACGTTATAGACGAGGTGTCGCTTAAACCGGTGTCGTTATAACCGGGTTCGAGTGTGTATTGATCAGATAACCAAGAAGGACCTATGATTTCCTCTTGTAGCTACGTACAATAGATACAGTGTGTCCAGGCATGATATGCAATATGAAGCAAGCAGAATGAAACAAAAATATACACAGAAAGACAGACATCGGCATGTGATTCTCCTCCACGTTTGCGACCCAGCGTCACAATTCGGCTTATGGGTGGGTAAAGTTTGTCAGCAAATGCAAAGTGATGTCAATGGGCACTTAATACCTTACACCTTAAATGAGGAAGACGCATCAATTAAAATTAAACTAACATATGGCGTTTAAAGTCCATGTTTCATGTGGGCAGTGCTACATCCCAAGAACCCCCTCCTCATAGATTACTCTGTTTTTTTTTTTGGAGTTCGAGATACATAAGCTTCCATAACTGTTCGTTACAAAAGAAGCAACTGAAGTAGTTATGTATTTCCTCACTCCCCAAACTCACTGAAGTTTGCTGGAACGCCCTTCGATATGAGATGCTCTAAATTTCCATTCTTTAACATAACTGCATATTACAACTACGGACTAGAATGTAGGAGTTTGTTTTTCCTGCCATCTTTTTACGTTCAAGTCTTGTTTAAAGATAAGTTATAACACAGGCTTTGTTCTGCCTCCCTGGCGTCAAAATATAGCTGCTTAAAACGTAACCGAAGTAAATTTTACACGAAGAATCCCTACCGAGCAGAGCCCTTGCTATACGATAAACTTAATTATAAAGAAGCTCACGGAGCAGAGTTATCCTTGAAAACTAAGAGTTACACGTTTGGTAAAGAAATTTCCCGTCTCTTATGGAACCCAAAGGTTCATTACCGTGTTAACAAAATACTGCCACGGCTTCCAACAGGGCTGTGGAGTCGGTGTCGGAAGGAATTTTAGGTGGAGTCGGTGTCGGAAGGAATTTTAGGTGGAGTCGGTGTCGGAAGGAATTTTAGGTGGAGTCGGTGTCGGAAGGAATTTTAGGTGGAGTCGGTAAAAATATACCGACTCCGACTCCGACCTCACTTTGAAATCTTATCTAGATACTCCCAATTCAGAGCCCTGATAGCTACAACAACCATTAAACTTATACTTAAATACAGGTTATAAGTTTAACAAGTAGCCTGATGACTCACGTGGTGGTGATGAAATGTCTTATAGGTTTATCGTTATTAATACGTATTCAGATTTTACGAAGGAGTCGGAGTTGCAGTCGGAATCGGAGTTTTAAAAATTGAGGAGACAAGAGTCGGAAGTTTTGTGTACCGACTGCACAGCTGTGACTCCCAATACTGAACCCAAGGAATGCAGTTTAAATTATATCCCCTACAATAGTTCTTTAAAATACATTTTAATACTTTCGTATCCTCGTCATCGATTAGGTCTTCCGAAGGCCACTTTTCTGCAGGTTTTCACATCAAAATGCTGTAGGCATTTATTTTCGCTCCCATGCATGCCACATGCCATTTTTATCTCACTTTCCTTGATTCCATCGTCCTCACAATCTTTGGAGGAAGCAGGGATAGCGTAGTCAGCACAACGATTCGCTACTAGCTGGACGGTCCGGGATTCAAAGCCAGGCAGTGGCACGATGTTTTCAGTTCCGTGATGACGCGGATAGCGATTGCTTCTCCAAACGTTGCTTTTATCGCTATTCAACCACTTGAACCGGCTGCTAGAGCCAGACAGTTTTAACCTTTTAAAGCCTAGCGGTAACTTTACATGCGACCAGGTTTAACATTAAAAAATTTTACGTGGTGCCCACATTGCGTTTATGTGTTTTGTACGGATCTCAGAACAAACAGCAACTTTTGCTTTATAAAACATTCAGAGATTGGTTTTATAACCGAAGTGGAGAGTGTTTACAGCGCGGTACGCACTGAGTCCTTATATAAAACAGATACGCTTCGTCTTTAAAGGGTTAATGAAGAACGACTCTGGGCCCCACTCATCCTCCTATTCAACAAGTACCGAAGTTCCTGCATGGGGATAAAGCGACCGGGAAGTGAAGCTGACCACTCACCTTTACCTAGTACCGATATTAAGAATGAGTGGAGCTGTAAGTCTTCTCCTCCAGTATGTGTTCATCGCGTGCACAGAAACAACCTTACCTTTACTTTTAATGGTGTTCGGCGATGGGTGAAAATATATTTATTTGTTTTATTCATTTATTTAAGACTGCTACACACAACGACGATACCCGTAGCTGAGATTACATAGCGATGGATGGTAGAATGACTGATAAATGGGAAAAGGATTCGAAAGGAAGCAGTCGTGAACTGATCAAGATATTATGCCGGCATTTATCTGGTCTGACTGAGGAAAAAATACCAAATCATCAGTCAGCATAACCCATCAGCCGACCGAAATTCGAAAGACGAATTTCCCCAACACAAATCGAAACTGATTCAGTACCGATATAAGTGGCAGGCTGTTGTGAACACGGCAATGAACATTTGGGTTTCCTAAAATGATGGCAATTTTTTGACTAGCAGAAGAATTACCAGCTTCTCAAGCAGGACTCTGATCCATACGTTAGTTAGCTGGTACATGTCGAATAGTGTCGTTTCTACAGTAACCCGTTTGGTCAAACGGAGACATAATAAACACCATAAGCACAGGGTAAAATCTATGACCCATTACGTATGGAGTTATTAAATTGTCGCAGGATAAAGTCACTTCCGTAATCAATCCGAAACACACACGACAGGGTCTCGTTCTCCAATGACAATATAATTCCACCAAAAACCATTATCACTAACAAAATGCACAAAGAGTTTTTTTTCTCACTTGTAACACACTCCTACATGTTCCAACCCTGCTGGGTCATCTTCAGGGAGAAATTTTTGTTGTGGTTACGCTACGGTTGCACTTTATAGTTGAGCTGTTGACTGTGTACAGTCAACAGCTCAACTATAAAGTGTAACCGTAGTGTAACCACAACAAAAATTTCTCCCTGAAGATGACCCAGCAGGGTCGGAACATGTAGGAGTGCGTTACACGTGAGGAAAAAACTCTTTGTGCATTTTGTTGGTGATTAATGCTTTTTGTATAATATAGTGCACGGACATGGAACACATTAAATCATTCCACCGCTTTACAATTCGTACCGTTCCCCCGGCATCACGGATACACAGTACAGTTCATGGGTCTCAAACACGCGGCCGGCCAGGTTCTACTCTGCAGCCCACGGCCACATTTATAAATTACGTAAACACTATAAAAATCACACAATCGTTTAGTCGGTTACGTATACCACTTACTGTTATTCTTCCATGTCCGGCCCGCAAACCAGCCCACAAAAAAGGGGTGTGGCCGTTTGTCATAAAAAGCTTGTACTCCTAGAGTCTAGATACCGAAAGCATCGCTAAACAAACTACAGAGAAACGAAGATGCGTCTGGCTAAATAGGACCAGGACCGGTCTGAACTCCTTGTAGTTTAGAGAGAAAATAAAAAACACGAGGCGGTTTAACATCTCTCTTCCTACACCGCTAATTTAGACGCTCCGATCTTGTAGGCCTATAGGGAAAGTATTTCAGATCGGTTTAATCAGAACTGCTACTAAACTCTGGAGTCAGCACAACCTTACGTCACCCCCTTGTTCATGGGCGCTGTCCCTCACCTAAGGAAACAGACAAATGAGATGATGCAGATCTTAGAAGTGACTGCTGTAAGTGGCAAGTCTAGGGAGAGAGAAAAACACAGCTGTTAATTGAACTACGTGCTGTTGATGCTCAAACTGGGTGGTCCTCGCCAGGCACTGCCGATGGCGTCCGTAGAACCTCTGATGTACGTATATACTGCCGCGTTTAACAGCATAGGGTGATTTTTAATATTCTGTATGATTTAACAGGACAACATTCTTAACAATTTTACATAGTTAACTGTCATTAACCCTTTAAAGACTGAGCGTGTCTGTTTTATATAAGGACTCAGTGCGTACCGCGCTGTAAACACTCTCCACTTCGGTTATAAAAACCAATCTCTGAATGTTTTATAAGGTAAAAGTTGCTGTTTGTTCTGAGATCCGTACAAAACACATAAACGCAATGTGAGCACCACGTAGAATTTTTTAATGTTAAACCTTGTGGTATGTAAAGTTACCGCTAGGCTTTAAAAGGTTAAAATTAATTTATTACTGATACGGAGCATACAGTTCTTAAAACGTGCAGAAACGATGGACGAAATACGTAACGCAAGTGAGATCTACGTTCTTCTGGGATATTATGCAGATCTCATCAGCATCGCGGTGGAAGCCTCAACAACGGATACGTAACGCAAGTTGAAGATTCACAGTGACCAAACTAAATACACACTCACTTTTACATGTTTCTTCGCAGTACACATTGTCATAAAATATTACTACCACTTTGCGCAGTAAGCACCGGCCTCGACGGTCCTTTACACCCGATACAGACCTATGATCGCGATATACGTATATTTTCCCATCTACATGACAATTATTCTGAATTATCTGGTGAACTAACGTACACAAAACCAGGAGACAATAAGCACAATATCAGTAATGGAATTCAGTTCAGATTTTATATATGACGCCAAATGTTGAACAAACTCCTGCTAGTACATATAAATAATATTTCTTGCATTTTAACGAATACCCGCTATATCAAGAATTTTCTTAACCGTTTAAAGCCCAGCGGTAACTTTACATACGACCAGGTTTAACATTAAAAAATTCTACATGGTGCTCACATTGCGTTTATGTGTTTTGTACGGATCTCAGAACAAACAGCAACTTGTGCCTTATAAAACATTAAGAGACTGGTTTTTATAACCGAAGTGGAGTGTTTACAGAGCGGTACGCACTGAGTCCTTATATAAAACAGATACGATTCGTCTTTAAAGGGTTAAACGTGTTACAGATCTTAAATCAACTGCACGCCATGCTATGGTTTAGGCGGTTACTCGCCATTTTCTTACATGTCATAAAATATCCGTTATTTACTGCCACGGGTTCACGTCACTAGTGGGTCGCCAAGTACGAAATGTATCGTCATACTGCATAGTAAATGGTCTGCTACCAACCGTCATATAGGCAGGACGGAAGGAAACACCGCGGATCCAAAAGGTTCCTAAGACAAAATACATATCGGTCAAACTGTCAGTTGTGTAAAGTTAAATGCACGCAATTCAGATGAATGGGAGACCAAACGTCACGGTCCACAGAGTAGCACACCTCATTTTCGGTAATTCCAGGATTCAAAATTCAGCACGAACTAGCTATAGTAACTGACATGTCGTAGTTTTCTTAGTCCCTACGGGTAAATACTGCGGTATTAGCCCAAATAAGACCATCATCACTTCTTTCCACATCCTTTCAAATTCATCATTCACGAATCATATTATTGTACGCTATATAATCTGGGATAATGAGAACGTCGTATAATAAATCATAAATATATAAACAAGTGAAGGCAAGCCTGCATGAGGCCATGATTTCCAAACGTCAGCAGTTATTAAAGTTACTGTAGAAATGTAAAAGCCCTACTGTGTATCGTCTCATGTGGGTATCCTCAAAGAAACAAATAAACAAACAAAGAAAACGAATAACTTGCCCCAACTAACTGTATGGGATATGGAAATAAACTGTGTACAAGAAGATAATGGCATTAATAACATGATATGCAGGAGAAGCAATTTGTTGGAATGAATTATGTGTCATGGAACGCAGCATTCGGGGGCGAAGAAGGGAGGTGGCACACAAACGTGTCTTTATAAGGGCAAGAGTGAGCCCACACTCCCCTCATAACCTCAGACATGCCCATCAAATCTTGTTAGCATTCAAAAGGTCGGCAAGTGTCAGCAGTGCTTCATAACAAATGTATTCAGACGGCAAGCATAATGCATTTCCTTCATGAATAGAAATTGTCTAAACAATGAGTGGAAACGACTGTACAAAATTAAATTATCAGCTCTTTGTTTTAATGCCCTATTAGTATCATTAGGGTGGTCACATCAGAGTGGTGGGAGGGATATGTAGCACGCAAAAGAGAAATGAGAAACACATAAAAATGTTGGGCGGAAAACCAGGAGAGAAGGGCTACTTGGCGGACCAAGGTGTAGGTACGAGGATAATATTAAAATGGATCTTAAAAAGGACATGAAAATGTGGATTGAATTCCTCTAGCACAGGATATGGACCAGTGGCGGGCTGAAAAAAGGAAAGAAACCTTCAGGTTCCATAAACTATAGTGAATTTCTTAACCAGCTAAGCAACTATTGCTTCGTCAAGAACGACACTGCTCCACGTTAGATGTTGCTGCAGGTTATAATCGGTACTCTGTTTACAGCTTATTAAACGACGCTTCCAACAGCTCGTATTAAAGAGCATCACACGACAGGTTTATTACGGTCCAGTTCATTGTAACGAGCAGCGCCATGCCAGCATTTTTGCTTGGAATGACTAAGGAAAAGTATGGAAAATCTGATTCCGGGACATACTAACGACGATGGAATACTAACCACTATATCCGACAGCTGAAAAAGTTTTACATCTTCTCCACAACGACCTAATCGGCCCTGTGGCAAATACAGCCTTCTATCCAGGAGGCACCGGGACGTTTTCCCCGAGGGTAAATCAGCCGAGGCGCGAAGCTGACCACTCACTTCTATCTAATACCGAGATTAAAAATAAATGTTGCTACGCCTCCACTCCCCCAGATGCCTCTATGAGAGGGGCGCATCCAAGCGGGGGGGGGGGGGGGGCTGCCGGGTTGCAGCCCCCCAAACCCTCCAAACCGAAATGTAAAAACACAGATTTTGTAGATATTATGATATCAAAAGTTTTACTCGATTTAGCCTTCAGCCGAATTGAGCCACTAAAATCGGCTGATGACTAGTACGTTAGAATTTTGAAAAATAAATTAATAAAATTAAAAAACCAAGAAGACAGGACACTGTGATTGAGCCTTGGAACATGTAGTTATATTCGTAAGTATATAAATATAGTTGTAGGCAGCGTTATGTTATACTTACGACACGATTTTTATAACATAATTTTTAAGATCAAACATAAATCATACATAGCCTCAGGGTTAGCCACCCCTCCCCCTCCCCACCAACGAAAAATTCTGGGTGCGCACTTGCTCTATGAGGTGCATAGGAACAACTTTATTATTTAACCACCAAATGGCCAGGGTCGGTCCACTTCCACGACGGTAAACATAACGGACCACAGATACTATAAGTGAACATTTTTTTAATCAATGCGAGTTACTAACACAATATGTCTTCTAGATAGCGCAACCATGAAGCGACCTTAATGCACTGTGGATGAACCAGACTTGACGGAAGGGTCATCTGACTGATGTGCGATTGCAAGAAAACTTACTGAGTTACTTTATTAATTTTTATGGAGTTAGAACCGCTTTTCCGAGCCACGCATGAAGAAAACGCCCCTCATGCGATGTGTACTCATGTGTCTTTGTACCAAAGTCTGGGGAAGCAGACTAAAGAGGAAGCGAGACGCGGGTGGTCCACTTCGCGTGATTTTCAACGAAATCTTCAACATGATAGCCCCATTACGTCACACGCCATCATACGCACTTTGGTGTCGATCTTGGCTCCCACAATTTGCTCCACTTTTATTACGCAAATAATCTGACAGCGTTCCAAATGTGGAAGAAATCCAGGAAACACTAACAAATTTCAGTAGAAGAACGGCAGGTATAGTGCAAACCCTCAGACATGGCAGCAATGTTAAAGAAAACCGTGTCAAGGTCGTAAAATGTAAAAAGAACGGGGAACCTCTTAACGCCATTCATTTACACTGCGTCTCGGCTGGGACGTGAGACATCCTTGGCCAGGTCTTTCGTTGCTGTTCACAGCAGTTCCTTGAAGCAACTGCTGAGAAGTACCTCAATCTGGCGACGACTGCTTCCTTCCAAATAATTTTCAATTCATTACGTAAAACTCGTACTGGCCATCGACACAGTGCAGTCCGAGACAGTACTGATATCATGAAATAAACCACTAACCAAGGGACTCTTCTCCCTGGAGCCAGCAAATGTAAAGCCGTTTCCAAACTTCTCTACCTCGTCCTGCGTCGAAGCCGAGCTTTGGTCGGCGTGTGAAGGCTGCGGAGGTCCGTTGCTGGCTTTATTCAACAGGCACAAACAGGAATTCTACTGGAAGGACAATACGTACCCCTCGGTGACGGGATATTAGGGTCCAGCCAAGACAAAAAATGTCATTTAAACAGCCGCATGAGAAGAAAAGGGTTATTTCTGCCAATTGATGGACTTCTTTCGGGTTTCTGCCATTATGGCGGAGATGAGTATTCAGGCGTTTCAGAAGTCTCCAAAAACAAAGGTTTCAATCTAATACCCACGCCATTTGAAGGTCACCACACACGGGCTGACACGCACCTGTCACACCGTGGGACCCGAAAAAGGGCCGTTCACAAGTTCACCACTCATGTCTTTCCACCTGCAGATTCCGAACTCTTGACCCTTAAAACGACCGTCCTTAGAACTGACTCGTACTAATTCAGTCCTAGCCTTACTCTTCTCCCACTTCCATTGTTCTGAATTGCCAGATTTCCTTCATCTTTCTCATATAACTGACAAATTCCTTTCTTCTCACCCACTTCAGCACCTATTCGATCCACAGTCAGTCATCCTGAACATGAAACGTCGGAACACAACCGAAAATAAGACCACCACGGGATCAACAACCGCCGTGAAAACCAGATAAGTTACGCTTCCTTCCTGTGTGACGTAATGACGTTATCTTGACGTAAGCGCAGTCATAACCCACACACCCTTGAGGAAAGTGTAGAATATTGCTCTTGTTACACTACTTGAAGTTAATCCTTCCGCATCGGCTCAAAGTTCAATATGATCCATTTACCACTTGTGAGCTATCCAAGCGGTGGGTGGGAAAAGACGAGGATTGGTTTCTGCAGAGCGGCAGGAACATTTGAAACCCGCTATAATGAAGCGTATTTCCTGGTAGTGAAGTGTGAGAGAGAATCCTTGCATCACACTCAGCACTCTCAGAATTATACAAATAAGCTGGAAGTATACGCAACAAAACGCGACAAATACAAGTGTGTGACGCAGCAGACACGTGTGAACTGATGGTCACGCCACGTGGACACTTCATTCTTATCCTGAGTTGTGCGTGACGAGACCAAGGAAAAAAATAAAGGAAGAGATTATTTCTACATGCACGTGGAAATAAAACACGTCTCTGGTCTGTCTCATTCCAACTCGTCCACATGAAGCAAGCGAGATTCTTTATTTACTTGAATAGCCCGAGGGGTACAGACATTTGTGCTTCCATTTTTCTCCTTCACTTGTTCTTTATGTTTCGTGGATTTTATTGTGTAACAACAGTTTTAACAAAATGAAAATGAAGCACTTCCTTACTGGCAACAAATTGGAAAACGAAAAATAAAACACTGCGTTAACAAATCAGTAATATCACCTGCTTTCTTCCGTATAGTGTATATCAGCTTGTATAGTGAGACTAGTAACTACCTACCTGCCTACATACCTAACGACCTATGTACGTGCGTATCCATCCAACCATCCAACCATCCATCTACCTACCTATCTATCTATCTATCTATCTATCTATCTATCTATCTATCTATCTATCTATCTATCTATCTCCATGGAGCACAGTCCTTCTTACGAAGCTAGCAGTTGCTCAGCTGGTCAAGAAATTCCCCGCATTTTATGGAATCCGAAGGTTCCTCATCGCATTCACAAGAGCCCGCCACTTGTTCATATCCTAACCCAAACGAATCCAGTCCCCATCTTTCCGTCCTGTTTCTTAAAGATCCATTTTAGTAAATTACTTCTACTAATTTCAGAAAGTGTTACAATGTCGTCCACTTTAAAGAGCACTGACAGCCACAAAGGACAGTGTACCCAGTTGTTCCGTATGGGTCTCAGACCTGGTCTGTTGCTTTGAAGGGGTCGCTTTACTCGCAAAGCGCTCAGGGAGTACAAAGCGAGGCGTGACAGAAGAGTTTATTTAACGATGCTGTCTAGCTGCTAAGTTTATATAGCGTCAGTGACAGATCAGTAAATAAATATGGAGCATCAGTGGAACGATGCTGACACTGGACAACACAAATACTCGAAGATAAACCTGTCCCGCTCCCGCTTTGTCCACCGTAAAACCCCCACATGGAGACGCCTGCGATCGAATCCGGGCCTAAGCAGTGACAGCACAAAGCAAATAAACAGTTTATGATAGGCATATTTGACGAAGACCCTGATGACTTATAGTGAAGTCTGTAATGACAGAGTACGTGATAAGCAACACAAGAGCTGCAGAAAGAATTTTGGTGGAAAATTCCCTTTGTAGTCCCCCAACTCGAACACGAAGGAGCTCGGATGATAATATTAGAATGAATGTTAGGGAATAAGACTGTGAGATACGAGGCAGAAGTAAGTGGTTCAGGTCGTGTCAATGGTGGCCTTTCGTATAAGCGGCATTCAAACTTCGGTTAAACCACCAGCGTCAGTCCCGTGTAAACTGCGAGATTTGACGTTAAACCTTACGCAACTCTCTGTCTCGCAGGGATACATTTGTTTTCAAAAGAAACTCTTATTGAAGCCATAAACATGACATCAAAATACAAGACATCGTCCTTTCGAAAGCACACAACTCTTTACTGAAGACAAAAATGCGTCATTACAACACACGAGATCATCCCTTTATAAGGGTATGTGTAAACGATTGCATCGCTATAGAAGAGTCATGTTACAAACGTAGATGCCTCAAGGGTCTAAATATTTCCTGCACAAGGTCGCTTACAATTTGCATCCATAAGCATACGATTTTCTTGTAATAATTCCGTGTATCGACGCTACGAGATCAGAAAACACTCCCTCCCCCCCTTCACAGTGCCCCACAACAGACGTGTTTCTAACATAATACAAGCAAAGGTCTATAACTTAAGTATGCAAAGTGTAACGCGGGAATCAGCAATTGACATTCAGGGAGTGGAGAACCATGAATCATACCGTCAGTTTGTCGGTGCCGCTGCTAAAGGTTTCAAGTGAGTATCCTATACAATTTAACCCTTTAACGACGAAGCGGCTGTTTTATATAAGGACTCTATGCGTACCGCGCTGTAAACACTGTCCACTTCGGTTATAAAAACCAGTCTCTTAATGTTTTATAAGGCAAAACCAAAATTATTATTTTAAGTATTTACGTGACTATTTAAATAGCATTAGCTCTAAAATAAATTAGCAACAGGCAGAATTCAATGCCACACACTGTTTCACAAAAGCATAATCTTCGGTACGAGACGTGCTTTGAAATCCCTTTTCATCGTTCTCCAGTTTTTTTCTCGGTCAAACCACGCGAATACATTACAGTATATTTGAAACACGTAGATGCCATTACCAACAACCAGAGTACTTTAGTACAGTGACCAGGCTACGGACTCAACTAATGCAGAATCTTCGAGTCCCGGCGGACGCAGACATATTCGCAGCACCAACACGTCCAGAGCAGCTCTGGGGCCCAAATACTCCTCTATCCAACTAGCACGGCAGGATCCTTCTCCGGGGGTAAAGCGGAAAAGTTGTGAAGCTGACCACTGAACCCCATCTAGTGCGAATGTATAAGGAGCTGCATCTCCACTCCTCCATACGATTTCACGGTGTCACGCTTAATTAAGCACAGGGAAAACTTTAACATTTACCTCTCATTTACCAAAGACGTTGTCATAGTAACCAGTAATCGGACATCCTTCGTGACCTCTAAATATCCGGTGTGGGACGGACAACTAAAGAAACAACACTGAATGAAGTCATCATTTTGAATGGACTTTCATAAAGGCCTCCATCATCCAAACACTGGCGTATCTTGCTACAAGATATGGCCAAGAAGTGGAATGCCCCACAGTTCTGACTAGTAATCTTACGAAAGCTGACACTCCGAATTATATTTGGTGCGATGAGCAGCGAGAAGAAACGTGTTCCCTGTCATCAGAGTACAGACTGTTTACAGAAAAAGTTGACCGAAGTAATCAGGCTTCTGATTTATATGCAGGAGATGCACGATTCGAACTCCCCCCCCCCCCCTCACCGGGACACTGACTATCGCAATAGGTTTTGCGATTTTACTCAGGTTCTCTAGGCGACTGACAGGATGGTATATTTAAACAGAACACGATAACCCTCTTCCACATCCTTTCCAATTCACAATTCATTAATCATGCTAAAATTCAACGTTACATAACCTAACACAAGGGCAGCGTAAGTAAATAAACTATAAATAAAATATAATCTATTCAGAAAGTTTAATGCACAATTCTAAACCCAAACAACTGCAACCACGAATGGCAAAAGCATCTTCAGAAAAGGGACAGCAGCTAAAAGACTGCAACGGTCTGGACTATTGGGTTCATGCCCCGGCCACTAACCCTTTCACAACCTTAACCCGACATGTGATCATAAAGAGTCTCCAATACGAAATTTCAAAGAAATCCGTCCAGTAGGAAGCCGCGCTGATGCATGCGGAAGGACATGACGAAGCTAACAGGCGCTTTTCACGACTATGCGACCGCGCCTAAATATGTCAAAGTAATAAAGCGAGCCTTTTGTCTATCTACTAAGAATTCAAACTCTGGAATCCCGGTACGTGGTCGGCGCCTTTTCTTCGTGTCAAACAGATTATGACTTACCTTATAATACTAAAATTTATGTTTTGAAGTGGGCCCTCTGTTGTTGTCACCATGAATAAAGAACGCCTTGCAAAATTGCCGCATTGTCTCACGTAGCTTCAAAGAACGCTGACAATGGATAAATCTTTAAAGCAAGAGACTAGCCGCACCATCCTAACAAAAGTGGGAAGAAAAAATTCCACGCTACAGACTGTATGATTTATTTTATACTGCATTTCAAACTAACATTCCGTCTGTAACATCTGAGGTTCTCGCGGTGGTGAACATGAAGAGCACGCCTACTGTATTCTGGACTGTGACAGCGTCCGGTTTGGTAGATATATACTAACTTTTCGGACGAAACTGCTGCCTCCATCTGGACGACAGAAAAATCTTTTGCCCTGAAGATGGAGGCAGAAAGTTCCTCCGAAACGTTGATATCTATCTGCAAAACTAAACAGCGTAAATTCTTACACGCCATTAATTTTAACATTTCACCTGTTTCAGGAAATGTTACGTCTGCAACATATCAACCGACTACATTTATTAGATGCAGTCAAAAAAGCTGCTACGTAGAAAAATAAAATTTTGTATTAAGATGCATTAAATTTAACGTCGAATGACAGAACACTAACACTAGATGCCTGTCACGTGTGAACTAGTTATAATATTTGAGTCTGAAATCGTAGCAAGTGCAAATGAAATACTTTAAAATATAACTGACTAAACAACCAACCAACTTCATGCAGCAGAGTCCTTCTTGAAAACCTGCTACCCCCTCAGCTATTCAATAAATTCCCCGCATTTTATGGAATCCGAATCGTCATTACAGTGTTCATAAGAGCAGGCCACTTATTCCTATCCTGAGCTAGAGGTATCCAGTCCACAACCCTCCCATCCTATTTCTTTAAGGTAAGGTAAAGGTAAAGCAATCCCACTACAGGCCTGGACAGGCCCTTACGCTTCCAGGAGGTTGAGGCTCCTAGATTTCTAGGCAATCGGCACTTGAAGGTGGTAAGGTTGCCAGCCCTACGCACCGGCAGTGTTTACCCCCCAGGAAATATTCCTGGTACTCATTAGAGGCTGAGTCGACCCCAGGGCCATAGTGCGACCGAAAGGATTATGCCAATGAAAAATTCCAATGACACCATCGGGAATCGAAACCATGACTTTCCGGTTTGTAGTGCAGTGCCTCAACCAACTGCGCCACCGCGTGCCCCTGTTTCTTTAAGACATATCTTAATATTATCCTTCCAAATACGCATAGTTTTCACATATGCCTAGCTCTACGATATTTTTATAGACTACGAACGCAAGCTTGTGTAAAGGTTTCAAAATCCGGCAGGAGCTGGAGTTATGCAGATGTGTCACACACAGGTAACAAGTCAGACGTGCTCAAGTTAAGTTATATAACCAATCATGCTACTTATTACACGACGATAAATCACTGGATCTTCCCAGAAAACATTGCAAACGAAATTTTTGCACACCGTACTTACACCACGTACAACAAAAGCAGGCGTGCACAAATCCCAGGCCCCAAGTCGGCGTGGCAACTAAATTTTGTATGCTGGCGTCTAATATTTGTGGCTCCTCAGTACGGAACGTGCTTCATGCTTCATACGTAGAATTTTGAGGTAGATTTGATTTGAAATCAGATAGGTAACCAGAAATGATAGCGTCATTTCGAAGACCATTACTTAAGAGTTATTTGCTTTTAGAATTCGAAATGGGAAAACACCTTCAGATTTATACTTCCATCAATGTTTTTAACAAAGAAACCGCTGCGACAAGTGACTGGCCTCACAGAACCGCTGAGCGAGGTGAAAGAAAGGAAAGAGACGGGGCGCTGCAGGACAGGAATATAAATGAAGTGTCGTAAAGTCGGCACAAAACCCTTGCAAATCCAAATAAAGACGTATGTATTACACACACACACACACACACACACACACACACACCGCACATGTACACCGTCTGATTTTAGCAAAACACCGTCTGTTCGGAGGACATCGTGCATGTAATCTGCATCCTATTGTTTCTAATGCAGAGGGTTAACGTCATGAGTCTTCCAGATTTCCTTTGCAGTAAACAGCAGCACACACCTCGAACTCACAGTATAACCCTCGAGTTGATCACCTGAGTTGCAAAAGTTCATTCTTTTAAAGTTTGACAGGAGTTCTTAATACCCACTAACAATAATACAGCGTCCGGTACAGAGGCTAGCGCGCCACTCACAGACAGCTAATGCGTCAGACATTAGGACAGGCTAACACAAGCCTTGGAGCATAATAAGTACATCCTACACGCCAATTTACGTTACGTACACCGTATAATTGAAAAGGGCGTTTAATGATAGAGTGGCTGAATGTTATGAAACTTCCCTGCCACAGCACTGCCCATGACAGGCACCTTAACTAATTGACTGACTGACTAACTAACTAACTAACTAACTAACTAACTAACTAACTACATGGTGCAGAGCAGGGCTGTGGGGTCGGAGTCGGAAGGAATTTTTAGGTGGAGTCATAGTCGGTAAAAATGTACCGACTCCGACTCCGCCCTCAGTCTAAACTCTTAACTAGATATTCCAAATCCACGGCCCTCATAGCTACAGTAACCATTAGACTTATACTTAAATACAGGTTATAAGTAAAAAAAGTAGCCTGATGATTCACGTGGTGGTGATGAAATGTCTTATAGGTTTACCGTTATTAATAAATATTGAGCTTTTGTGCAGGAGTCGGAGTCGGAAGATTTAAAAATCGAGGAGTCGGAGTCGGAGCTTTTGTGTACCGACTCCACAACCCTGGTGCTGAGTCCTCCTTGAAAAGCTACCAACTCCTCAGCTGGTCAAGAAATTCCCGGCACTTTATAGAATCTGAAGTGTCACTGCCGTGTTCACAAGCGACTGCCACGTGGCCACATTCTGAGTCAGATCAAACCAGTCCACGTCTCCCTCCTCTTCCTTATACAGCCCTTCTAACAGTAGCTTCCCACCCACATTCAGGCATTCTAAGTGGCTTATTTCCTTCACATCTCCCCTATCAAAACCATTGTACGTACATCTCTCCCCCATACCTGCCACATGTCCCAATCATCTAATTTTTCTCCACTTATTCTTACACTCAGCGCTAGGTGGGAGTGATTGCCCTGAAGCCCGGCAGCTTTACTCCGGAAAACATCACCCAGTACCCACCGAATTAAAAATTCTGTAGGCCCCAGATGGTCTGATACTTTAAAGGAGAGGTAAAACTTTTGCCCTTTTCCTGGAATAGCATCAAGATCCTTCCAACGTTCCGCCTGTATCCTAGTCACTATAAGCGCAGCCCTTGTTTCAGGCCCCGCTTGTTTTACACCTTTTTGCTTTAAAGCCCCTTGCCAGTATACGCCATTTCTTAATTTACGCCCTCACATTTTCGGTATTAACGCCCTTGGATGGCTACGCTCTATTACGCTAAACTCTACATACTCCTCTATTCCTTATGAGAGTATCGTTTTGATTTACGCGTTTCTGAATTACACGAGCTTCGTGCAAAGGCAACAGCTGTATACCACGATCGATGTGTGCAGACCTGGTAATGGTAATCATACCGAAATAACAGGCCTACACTAAAAATAAAAGGGCCGTACTCAACCATTATTTGCAAACCACGTTTTTTTTTGTTATTTTAGCGCATCAAAATATCTCAATGCGGACATTATTTTTCGAAACTGAGCGTTCTTTGAACGTGTCCATATTAAATGTAAATATAGGTATATAAACCCGCTATTAATAACAAACTTTGTCCATCAATTATAAATTTAAATTGTAAATTACTTACCAGGATATTTAATACCACAAGCGACAGGAACGTGGTCCATAAATTACAAGTTCCTGTTAGTTTCTTCCAGGGAGGAGTTCAAACGAAGATACGCAGAGACTGACCCTGAATCACGATCTCACGGAATGTATAGGCTTCGTCATTATTACACACACAGATCACGCAGAACTCGATACTGTGAATTAATTACCCACAACCATAAAACCTAAGCACGGAGCTACCAATTTCTCAGCTACTATCACTTTACCGATGAAAGGAATTAACATGCAAGGTAAGCTACTTCAGTATCGATATCAGGGCTAAAGCGAATTTATCAAACGCCTTCAAACGACGTAAGCCACATACGCCTATTTATTTCCATGCTTAACCCTCAAAGACTAAGAAAAGTAAAAGAGATGGAAAAGAGAAGAAACCGGATGGAGGGCGGTAAGAGGTATAACATTTATCATCGTCATCATCATCATCATCATCATCATCATCATCCCCCTTATGCAGGGTATTCACACTTATACACCTGAAACAAAACATGTTTCTAGGGTATAAAGTGTCGCAGCTATTCCGCGCGTACTGTTAATGGTGCATATAGCGCTGTCTTCAATATTAAACTCTTCTGTGCGTCTACATTAGCACTTTCCGCAGTATGTGTGCTGTGCCCAATATAGCTGTTTTCTGTAGTTACTTGATATCGTGCTTTCCCGGTACGCTGCTCAAGTATTTTCTGAAGGATTTTGAAATGGTTCCAGTTGCTCCTGTTATTACTGGCGTCACCTGTGTTTTTACAGTCCACATGCGCTGTATTTCTATTATGAGGTCTTTATATTTTAGAATCTTCTTGGCTTCTTTCTTTATCACATTTCTGTCTCCCGGGATTGCTACGTCAATTAGCACACGTTCCTTTTTCATTATCTCGGATTATAATGTCTGGTTTATTGTCGAGGATGGTTCTGTCGGTTTTCACTTGTTGATTCCATAATATGGTTACCTTGCCCACTTGACTTGTTGCTACTGATTTTGATACATGTTCATGCCAGAATTCACTGTCTAATTGTATCCCTAGTTCCTTACATATGTTGAGGTGTAACTGAGCACATACTCTATCATGTCGTTATTATTATTATTATTATGGAGATAATCACAAAAATTTACTTCTGTCAAGGTTCCCAGGCAGTACCGACTCGTCCTTCTAGTAAAGGTACGCTGAAAACAAGGTAAATTGTTGGGAAAAGAAGAAGGTACCGTGATGGGTAGTTGCCAGTTTGGGAACATGCAGCAGAGGAAAGATGGTGAGAATTTCGGCCGAATTTTTAAGTTCGGGGGGGGGGGGGGGGGGCGGCGGCGGCATTATGACGAAATTTTGATCACGCTGAGAGGGATGCACTTTGGCGAAAAAATTTCAACAACACCCTGTACGCACCTCTCTTCTCCCCTACAGGTGTCATGCGCCGCCCATCTCATACTTCCTGATCTACTGTTCTGTGTCTATTACAATTACTAACTCTGAAGTAGGTACAGAGACCGCCCAACATAATGTTATTACAGATTTTCCTACCTCGGTGGCTGTGCTGTGTAAGGCGTGGGTATGCGGCCACTTGATGGCTGGGATCACGAGTTCGAATCCCGCTGAGGGTATGAATGTTCATCTCTTGTGTTTGTTGTGTGTTGTGCAGGTAGCGATCTTTGCGACAAGCTGATCACTCGTTCAGAGAAGTCCTGTCGGGTGTGCGTGTCTAACTGTGCGTGATCTAGATACCTCAACAACGAGGCAGCCGTTGGACCCTTGTGCCACAAAAAAAAAACCACTCTGGCGTTGAATGTCAGTTTACACAAAGCTACTGGAATTCTTACAGCAATAACCAACTTCTCAGAACTGACACATTCTTATGGATAGCGCGAGCAAAGCCTTCTACGTAATGGACTAAGTTTTAGTCTCTGGTTCGAGTAGAATCAGAAATTCCTTTACCCACTCATTAATACATCCATTCTGTTCATTTATCTATTCTTAAATTTACGGGTGGGGCATGTAGCATTATGGGGAGATGAGAAATGCATGCAGGACTTCAGTGGGGAAACCTGAGGGAAAGAGACCACTTGGAAGACACAGGCGAAGATGACATGATAATATTAAAATGGACTGATCTGGCTCAGTATAGGGACAAGTGGCGGGTTCTAGAGAATGCGGTAATGAATCTTTGGTTTTCATGAAATGTGCGGAATGTCTTGAGGAGCTGAGAAACTATTAGCCTTTCAAGATGAGCTCTGTTCCATAGATTTAATCATTTAGTGAGTGAGTGAGTGAGTGAGTGAGTGAGTGAGTGAGTGAGTGAGTCGGTTGGTTGATTGGTTGGTTTAGTTAGTTAGTTTGTTTGTTTGTTGGTTGGTTGGTTGGTTGGTTGGTTGGTTAGTTAGTTAGTTAGTTAGTTAGTTAGCGAGTCAGTCAATCGGTTAATCTAAAGTAATCTGAGGATTCTTTAAAGTGCTAAAAGCATACAGCGTCAAATATGATGAATGAGAGGAGAATAATGAAACAGAAAGGGCACGAAAGTAAGCGGCCATTACCTATTTTAAAGCAATATCCTCGCATTTGCCTGAGGGAACACGAGGTTCAGTCATGCCAGCAGACTTCAAAGCTGAGATTTAAAATGGGAACTTCCTGAATACAAAAGTGGGGCACTCCCATTTCGAGAGCGACGTGCAGTGAATCAGCAGTTAACAGAGTTATAATGCACACAGCTCTGCCTTCTGCTTTGTCACACATTACTTCCACCATTCTTTTCCACCCTGTTCACTCATTATCATATTCAGTAAAGTTCACAGCAGACCTTAGCTCTTATTGTTTCAAGGAAATGCGGGATTATAAGGTTCAAATAACACCCCACTGTGCACCAAATTTTGTGAAAATTCACCCACTTGTTCAAAAGTTAAAAGGAGTGCCACATGGGCGACATGGTGATCTCATCAACCCACTTCTTTTTTTAATATTTAATCTTCCATGTTACAATATCATGTGAATTAGAAGTTATTGACATTTCAGAGGAGCTTTCTGGCATGGTTTAACAGTCCAATAAGACTGCTTAGAACCTAAAGATGGAGACAAAAAACACCTCTGAAATGGAACTATTTGCCAATCAACATGACTTCATACCCCAGAAGACTCAAAACTTCAACAATACTGTCAGAACTTCAAAACTTGCAATAATTCTTTCTTACTCAAGGACGGAAAATATGTCTCAGATGTTACACAATACATGGTCTGGTAGGTTTAGTGATACTACATTCAATTTTGACAGATTTCATGAGATTACAATGTCAGTTTTTTAAATGTAACAACCACTCCAAACTTATATTACCGAACAACAATATAGAAAAATTATTAAATCATCTGTGTTTAACACAAAAGAAAACATTTACAATCAAAATGTTGAAAATTATGTAGCTATTACAGTACCAGTTAAGTAGCTAGCTAATGGCTTCCAAGTACTCAGTGTCTGACACTAATAATGTGCTCAGGTCTCTAAATCTTCGAACAGCTTAAGTGGACCAGCACAAACCTGCTTTGCAACAGATGATCGAACATTAAAATGGTCAGACATGCAAAACACATTGCCTAAAGTGGTACCGATGTAATAAAGATAACTTTACCTAATGGACTACAATATAACTAGGAGCTTCTGCCAATCCCTCCATCTGGTCCACGTAAGTAACTTGTTAACCTCGAAGAATCAGTCGACTTCTAGTGATTATTAGAATATATGAGTTACATTAAAATAGTGGCGATGTATTGAAAGTGAAAGGAATACCTTCACAACTCTGGTCAGAGAGCGAAGACTTGGTTCTGTTGAAAGTTTAACAGGCTAGCACATTTCTAGAGATAAAATTCTCAACGAATAGTGCATTTACATTTTCAAAATGAGAACAGGAGTTTGACTGTGCCCTACCTCAGGCATGGCTTCTGAACAGAGAGAACTCTATTCAATTCCAGTGCTGACAAAACATGAATTTTGGTGGATAAAGTGCCATTAGGTAAGATTTCTCTGCAAGTGTAGGGAAGAATCTCCTTCCCATCTCCTAAACTCTCTGTCTTCTACTGACCATCACTTAGCAGTTTACACTGTTGTCAAAAGACACAGTGGACATATTAATATTACACTACATAATAAAACAATAACGTGAGCATAATCAGGCAACTCTGCTTACCCTAGCAATACCATTGCTTTGGTACGGAAGAAGACTATGAAGAGATAACTTGAGCTGTGAAATGTACACAGCCCTCTGACCCCCATTCTCCGGTCATAACGTACACAGTCCCTGCTTCTCCTTCTAATTTGGCCCCTTGTACAGATTACAAATCAGTCTCCCGTGTTCTACGTGTGTATATCCTCCTCAGTAAAACAGGCAGACATAATACTGATTGAAGACGCAAGTATTCATCGACTAGACTGTCAGAAACTCCAACTCTGCAGGATACCTGCTGTTATCATCTGTCACAGTTTAGTTAAACTGCTATCCACACTTCTTACCTAATTTAACCATTAAACAACCAGGTTGGTATTTAAATTTTCATACATGGTTTATAAAAATGCGAGTATTACATGAATAGAAAAAGATAACATTTTGATTCAAATAGCATTTTGTGGAAAATAAGATGAAGTTACGATATAAACAGCATTTTGTGGAAAGTAAAACACATACAGTGAAACGCTGTTAAGAAAATTTTGAAAATTCCAAGAAAATCCTACTTCTTAAGTGGGAAGTTTCTTAAAAGGGTAATTTTAATGAAATAGTAGAATTCTGGTGCTTTTTAATCCTGACTTCTTAGGTGGGAAATTTTCTTAACCAGGTTTTTCTTAAGCAAGTTTCACTGTATTATGTAGCATGTCTCAATGGAGTAAATTTCCTTGTTGCCTAAATTTATAAAATGAATTTCTAGGGGTGTTTTATCATGAGCATTTGCAAACGTAGGTTGTTTAAAGGTGACTAAGTATCATGTACCACAATATACACTTCAAATATTCTAGCATGCAAAATCCAACGTATAGTCCTACCAGGGTACTATTCAAAAATCACATGCTCATCGAACAAAACTGGCATGGAATGTGAGTACTCACCCTGACATCCAGATGGTGAGAATCCATAGTGCAGCTCCTCACATCTGTCACACCTCCCACCACCAACACCAGACCGACACTTGCAGTTGCCTGAGATGGGGTCACAGTCTTCCAACAGAGATCCCACAGGATCACAGGAGCATGCCACACAACCAGCTGTCAAGTTGCCAAAACCAGGCTGTAAAATACGATGAATTATGTAGAATCTAGTGACTTTGTGAAACAGAAGCCTTCTCGACATCTTGATAACAAATCAGCTGCTCAAGAAAGAGCAGTCATTGGGTTCAGTTTAACACAACTGTATTTTTGTTCAATAGCCACATGTTTTGGCCAAAGTAGGCCATCATCAGGCCATAAATATAATATTTCAAAAGAAGGTAAAAATGTAATCTTTTTATGTTTTCATGGGATTCCGCAAGTTTTCCAATGTTTTTACAATAAATCGTAAAATAGTATTGGTCAACAGTATGTAATTAATGATTACAAATTATTACATTGTTGGACAAATTGTATATGCATAGAAATTTTTCTTAAAAGCAATGGGTAAAATGGGAATTGTTATATTTGTGACTGTTTATAGTAAAATTGGGGTATGCTGTGGCGCAGTTGCTTGAGGCTCTGCACTACAAGCCAGAAGGTCACAGGTTTGATTACCAGTGGGGTCAATGGGATTTTTCATTGACATCATTCTTCCGGCCACATTATGGCCCTGGGGTCGACTCAGCCTCTAACAGAAATGAGTATTAAGTACCAGGGATATCTCCTGGGGATAAAGGCAGCTAGTGCAAATGGCTGACAACCTTACCACCTTCATGCGCCAATTGTCTAGAAATTCTGGGAGCCTCAACCTACTGGAGCCCCATGGGCCTGTCCTTGCCTGTTATGGGACAGCTTTACCTTTTTACATATAGTAAAATATAGTTGGTGTCTAGGCATCGGTGACAAGTGCAGATGAGTAGATTTTACACATAAGTGTTACACTGAGTTGGGAGGCGTTATTTATGTGGCGGTATTATGTTTTAGTTCTTCTCAACACTTGTATTGTTTTCTTTATCTACCCCTCTCTTTTGAGTTTCTTAGTTTTTGAATAATAACTGTTAAACTATTTAATAGACAATAATAATAGCAATAATAATAATAATAATAATAATACTTCAACAATATTGTTTTATAAACTTAGTGTGTTCACTGTTTTTGTGCTCACTGTTTACACTTCACCAGACAATCTTAGACTCACAGCTGTGTTAGAATCAACCCTGTAACTGTTTGTTATTGAATATTTTAAAGAAAATGGGATGAATTCTCTTAAGTTTGTCAAAAAATTTCACACCTTTCACAACAGCCAAACATTTATTACCATATTGACAACAGCTCACCACCAGACCACATTTTAGCCAGCTATATACAGCACATACCCTTACACCAAATGAAATATGAACACATACACACCAACACACATTCATACACAAGCAAGTGAACAAACAGCAAACAAGTAAAGGAACACATAAACAAATAACCAACATACAAAGAAACATAGACACAGACACAAACACAAACATACATATATACAAACGAACATGCACTTGCTCAATCAAGCACACAAGCCAACCAACCAACAAACAAACAAACAAACAAACAAACAGACAGACAGACAGACAGACAGACAGACAGGCAGACAGACAAACAAACAAACAAAACCATGGTAACTCCTAGGCTTAAGGTTTTCTTTCTACACAGCATAGTAGATTAAAAAGTAATTGTTCATTCATCTAATAGGCAGTAGGATGAAGAACCTTTCTCACCTGACAGCTGTCACATGCTCGTCCAGTGTATCTCTCTCTGCACTTGCACTCCCCAGTCTGAGCATCACATCCATCAGTCTGCTCAGAGCCCAATTCATTACAGTTACAAGCTGCAAGAGTACCAACTGTATGTCAACACAGGGGGGAACTGGACATCCACAAGTAAAACACAAATGTTACATGACACAAAGGAATTAGGTTCAAGTCCTGGACAGATTCAGCACTCTTTCTTAAGCCCAAATGTTCTCCTCACCACCATGTTCTTGAATATCCTAAATGTCTGTTGCTTCATTTTTTTCATTCATCTATGGCTTATTTAAGAATGGGGTCTGTGTGCACAGCATGAAGGCATATGGGGGAATGTAGCTATAGCTCTGCCAACTATTAACCTCAGCACTAAATGGAGGTGAGTGGTCTCCTTCACACTCCAACCACTTTACCCCCAGGGAAACAGCCAACAATACACACTAAATAGGAGACCACTCTAAGAAATAAGCATACGTGATTCTACAAAAGTTGTAGAATGACCAATGAGAACAGTTTAGACAGTGGCACTAAAATTTATCATTTCCAAGATGTAACAGTTTATATCCTCAACCACTCCCCCCCCCCATCAAAGGTCTTTATTTATTACCTGAAAGATACAAATCTGTTTATCCCCCACATTGCATATGGTGGTAAATTCACAAATCTCAAAGCCTCTATCAGGGACCACAATGTAAGCACCTATTCTAAATACTTCTTATCAAAAGCACTATTCAGTTAAATGTGATTTATATTTTTAAAACTTACGTTTGCAGTCAGCTTGTGCGGGATCACCATAATGGTTTGGAAGACACTGCTCACATCTCCATCCCTCAGTATTACCGCGACATCGCAAGCACTGACCAGTACGTTCATCACATGGTCCACCTCCACACTCACACCGCCTGCAGGTGGAGCCTGGCTCTGAAGGAGAGCCGTAAAAGCCACTGCTACATCTGCAATGTAATAAACAAATAACTGTACACATACACACATACATACCCTCCCACAATATTTCTAGAATGTCCTTCACAACTCAACTCAATGCATTAGGTACACAGAACTGAGGTCTTCACAGAACAAGAAAACTTGATGTACCTTTCGCAGTGGTCTCCGTCATATCCCTGTGGGCAGTCTGTGCAGATATAGTCAGTGGTGCTGCCATCTGGCAACCGGAGCTCACAGTTAGGACTGAAGTTGTTACTAGATTCCACTAGTGGACAGGCACATTGCTGACAGTCTAGTGGAGTGCCTTGTGTCGCATCTCCATAATAACCAGCTACACAGTAATCGCATTTCGTGCCATTTGTGTTGTGCTCACAAGCCTGAAAAGTAACATCACTTTTATGAAAACATTTGGTATAAACAGCAGTCATGTTTCATACAATCTTGATAATTAACCACTGGAAGCTCAGTAATGAAATGTGCCATCTGGTGTAACATCAGCACACCATGTTCTGCCGCATTTTGCGTTTATGTCTATCATATGATTCTCACGGGCACCATAAATTATTCATCTAGACAGAAATAACTGGTTGGTTTTTATAATGGATACAAAGAGTGTTTTCTGTGAGACAGTAACTGAATTTCTATGTACAATTTAAATAAATGGCAGTTTTCAAAGCATTAATACAGGTCTATACACAGGCATCCACCACTTCATGCTCCAGTTGGTTCCCAGAAGTCAGAATATTAAGCATAATATGATTAACAACAGATAATTTCCTCACATTAACCCTTTAAAGACGAAGCGTATCTGTTTTATATAAGGACTCAGTGCGTACCGCGCTGTAAACACTCTCCACTTCGGTTATAGAAACCAGTCTCTTAATGTTTTATAAGGAAAAAGTTGCTGTTTGTTCTGAGATCCGTACAAAACACATACATGCAACGTGAACACCCATGTAGAATTTTTTAATGTTACACCTGGTAGCGTGTAAAGTTACCGCTCGGCTTTAAAACATTAATTAATGAACACGCATAAAAACTCTTAATGCGACTTCCCTCTAATTACCACAAATCTCACTAGCATAAAGCCCACTGAAACTTTACTGGGGAAATTTTATAAAACCCATTTCTAGTCATGATTTCCACAGACATAAAATTTGATAACTTTTGTTTTGTTTTGTTTTGTTTTACACTCATGTTTCTAGCATAAACTGTCAAAAAGGTAGCAAAGCTTGACAACACTACAATTTTACAGATAACCTTACATTTTATATTTGTTGGTAAGTATTTGCCCCCCCCCCCCCCCCCCATCTGTTATGAGGTGTGAATTAAATTACATACCAAATTAAAATTAAACCTTAATTTCTGCAAATTTAAAACATTCTCTACAGTTACTTCCCTATGTTTTAAAACCAGATACTCACTGCACATTTTCCTGTGACAGGATCACATGTTGGTGCATGCCCATTACAGTGACACACACGACATTCTCCATGCCCTGGACTGGACCCCACGTGTGTGTAGCCATATCCACATGCCTCACAGGACAGCCCTGTATATCCTGGTGGGCAGTCACAATGTTCAACAAGGTCTGCCATAGATCCAGTCCCTCCAGCAACTGCTGTCTGCATGACAGCATCTATCAGGCTGTTGAGGCGGGAAAAAAAGACTATTCTGTGACATCTGGAATTATCACAGCAGTGAACATCATGATTACAGTCCTCATTCTTACACGAAACTGTCGACTTCAGAATTTAATGAACTTTCCAGGGTCTGGTACAGAACAACAGTGTTCCATAACATACACAATGCTCAAACATCAATGTCATGCACAGTATTAAGAAATTTCATTTAAGAGACAATAAATTTATGATGTCAGTTACTTTACATATAAAATGATTCTTGTGGCACTATGTAATATCCAGTGGCATAAATAAGGTGCCACCAGATGCCACAGCTCAGGCGGCCCGTGGGTCAAAGGGGCCCCAAAAATAATGAGTCCTATAATTTGTTGTGTGTTCTCTTGGACTGGACTCCATTTTTCAGGCACAAGACAGTGTTCTGGATCCCTGTTATGAGATATGGGAGAAACTTAGCTAACAATTATAAGGAGGCCTTCAATTATCACATCACAGCTGGAGTACTAAACCAATTATCTACACTATTGACCACATCACATACAATTATTACCATGCTCACAAGATCTCACTAATACACCATATCCTAAGCCAGATTAATCCATTTAACATCCTCAAATCCTCCCCATTCACTACATAAAAATACATATTAATGGGAGCTAGAGCAGAAAACTTAAAACCAAAATTAATACAGCAAATTTACATTTTAAAATTTCATAAGCTGACAGCATCTTACCTTCCCTCTACCTGGTCAGTGTGGAATGTTGCCCTCAGCAGGAGATGTTTTACATGTGTAAGTACACTCATCAGATCATTTCTACTTGCTCGATCACCACGATAATCATGTCCAGAGATGTCTTTAATGTCTTCTGGTATATGATACCAGGAATCCTCATGAAGTGGGACGGTCAGTGTAGCATTTCGGGACTGGTATGAATGATACCCTGTACCTAGCCGTAATCCATTGCTGCCCTGGGAAAAACAGCATTACATACACAGCTCAGGGACAATGCTCATAACTTACTGAATGGATATTAGTAATAAAATACATAAGTACAAAATGTTAAAATATATTTCAATCTACCATTGCTGACACAACAGTCTGTGTGCCCAACATAAGGGTCTTAAAAATATGTCCAGCATTATTATGCTAGTTTTATGACCCAATTTTAATTTCTGAAGATACAGCTTCACATTGATCAAATTTGTCTAAATTTGATAACCCAGTGTTGGGCATTCTGGGCAAGACCAATGACATGTGTAGTTAAAATATTTAGCAATACCTTGCCTCAACTGAAACCTTCTGATTACTCCTGGCATTACATTTTCATTTCTCATTCACAGGGTGCAACAGTGCATGTACCATAAGTGGACATGAAAGGGATAAAACATGTTGGTCAGAAAAATATTTGGGAGAACTAGGCACAGAAGGGTGGATAAGGTTAAGATCAGTGTTAAATAATCCGGTAATGAGAGTGTGAACTGGATTTATCTGGCTCAGGAAAGGACACGGAGACAGGCTCTTGTGAACATGTTAATAACACTTTTTGCAGAGGTGGCGAGTTAGATGAGCCTTTGGAGCCACACTTTTAAGGGCAACTTACACAACAACCAAGGATTAATAAAACAAAATATCATTTCCCTATTTAATGACTTCTTATTTTTGTCCATCCAGCTGCAGCAGGTTAGCATCAGTTACTTATGAGTTTCCTTTCTTTAGAAAGATCTTTTAAAACACTGTTCACAGCCATGATCATGTGCATGTAAACTACCTGAATATTATTTTTTTACTGGCAAACTGCAAAAGCTGCACAAGTGAAGTGCATGAACCATGTTGCAGCTATAGCTACTTCTGCTTTTGGTTTCATACATGAAAGGGATTATATTGAACAGCTAATGCACAAATAGTAGCATGATATTACAACTCATCTTACAGAAAAATGTTGTAAAGGTGTGAGAATGGATTCAATTGTTTCATGGCAATGCCTTACAGCAGGCATTGTGTGTCATTTAAGACTGCCACTCCTCAGTGACCACTCACAATAAGAACCACGTCGGGTCCAACAGTTGGCCTCCCACTGGTGTCTCCACGCATAACCACCCAGCTCACACCGAAGCTGACATTGGATCCATAGCTAGCTAGAAGGTTGCCCCGGTAATGTTCTGGTGCCAGCCAGAAGTAGCTTTCCACATCTGGCCACTCATAGTAACCAACTGACAGCTGTTTTGTTTCTGTATCAACAAAGGGAGGCACAGTCCTGCTCGCCGACAAATCACTCACCAACCACCCTGATGATGCTGAAAACTGTGAACCAGAGAACCAAGAAGTCTGTAAGAAATATTTCAATATCTTAACAATACAGTCTTATGGTACATGATTCCATGTAGTTTCGTACATAGGTATCAATGTCTTGGAAAACTATTTGCCTCTATCTTCAGGGTAGAAGAATAAAACATATGAGGAAGAACGGACCCAAATTAGGGCTATGAGTGAGCAAACATGCAAGAGCAGCTAATAAAAGGAATAAAAATTAAGAAGTAAACAGGAAGGAAGGTGGGCAAAGGGGACAACATAATAACATAAAATAGTGTAAGAATTAATTAATGGCAGAGATACACAGAGAAAGAATTAGAGAAAGAACAGTAGATAAGAAGGGTTCTTAAAATGGTTATTTGTAAAGGAAAATGTGTAGGGGTAAAATTAAAGAATCATAAAAGGAAGGAATGAATGAAGTATGGCAGGTGGGTAAGAAGGACAAAAAGTAAAACAAGGAAAAGAAAAATAAGAAAAAAACAGAGAAAAATAGAGAAGGGGGATGTTAAGGTGGGGAAACGGAAGGAAGCTTTGAAGAGCTCTGTGAAGAACCCTTTGAAAACAGTCTTCTCAAGGCCACTGCTTCCAATTGCTTCACTCATAGCCTTGCTCTGAATCCTCCCTCACTATATCCATACCACTGTTCCATGTTTGGCTCTCTATCCTGAAGATGGAGGCAGCAGATTCCTCAGAAACACCCGTACCTGTATGCCACAGAACATACTGTCACACACCAGCAGACCCTAATCTTAATATTTACCATTCTGAGAATTTTGAACCTATGCAAATATCTGTTCATATCATGGTAATATTTAGAAAAGTCTTGGCAGTTAAAAATTTGAAATAAAAATGTGATGAGTGCACGTACTATTTGGTAGCTGCTGGTAATGCAAGAAACTTCTATGAGTTGGTCACTTGTACAAGGAATAGCATGCAAATATTCTGTGCACTGACTCACAGTGTGAAGCCGCAGGTCTGTGCTTGAATGACAAGTGTTGCTCACACCAGAGCAATAGCACTGCAGGCATCCATCAGGGTTGTCTTTGTTTAGAGCAAAGTAGCCAGGCTTGCAGCGATCGCATCTCTCACCTTCCACATTCTTCTTACATGTGCAACTCGTTTCACAGTCGATCGTTAAATCAATTCCTCGAATATCACATGGACATGGTGTACAGCTGGGGTAACCTCGAAAACCTGGGGCACACTCATTACATTGTGGCCCTCCAAACCCCACATGACATTCGCAAATTCCCGCTGCCTACAATATACATATTAAAAAAATTAATTGAAATATTACAGGGCAGTTCTTTTGGCTACAAATTTTGTTCATTTACATGGTAGGATGGTTCTGAATTTTCGTTGGAGGTGTAGTCATGTAAAGCAATGAGTGGGAAGATATTTGTTCACAGCAACCCCAAGTCATTAATTAATTTTGGCTACAGTATCCACATGCATTTGTCTCACTGTGAGACTAGCTTATATAACCAAACACACACATATACACACAACACAAATGGAACCATAAAACCATGACTCTCATGCTACTAATACGGGAATATGGTCTAAATTAGTGTTTCCTGTACTTCTGTCCATGGCCTAGAATCATAAACCACTTAAGCCTTGCAACCCAAACAGTATCAGTAGCCACTGGACACCCTGTTTAATGCCATCAAGTATATTTCACTATTCAGAGAGTTCATGACCCAAAATTTAGTCATGACCATGAATCTGAGAAACCATCCTCTAAGTATTCACAATATTTCATAAATTTCATCCTATAATTTTCTGTTTAGGTGTATGAAGGGATGTATAAAATCAAGATCAATTCAATTATAAACTTTTACCAACAAACACACAGCAGTCACACATATCAATTGTCTTTCTTTACAACTTCCCTGCCCTTCAACACATGTGGTCCAACAGTACACAGGTTCCAGGTTTTGTGGTCCCATAATATTAAAATGAAGATCAGATATTAGATATCTAATCTTCATTTTATTGTATATATTTTATGACTGTGTTTTAGTACATATACTATGTTATAGAATAGTTAATTAATGTTTACATTGATATGCTGCTCATTTCTTAGATTTTTATTACAGACCAGGTTTGATGCATGCAGGAAGAATTTACACTTCCTGATGCTTTGGAACCTGTAACACTTTGTATCCCCTGAAGATGATGGCGTGTCCATTGAAACATGTAGGGATAATGTCAGTGTAAATATAACCTTGTGAATTTTGTGCATAATTGTTGGTTTGTTCAAATTAACTTGAATATATGCACGGTACAAAACATATAAAATTCATAAATAGCCAACATTGGTAATTTAAGAAATTAACATATGTTATCATGCCATCTTAAAAAAAGGATTTAGAACAAGGACATAAATTTCATCCAAATATTCTACAGCAGTGCTTCCCCTCATATTTCAAACTGCAGCCCACTTCAGTTACACATTTCCTTTCTTATTTTAAGTTGCCAAATTTAAGTTCAATGCCCAAACAAACAATTCATCAATTCTGTTAAAATGTCATTGTGTTAAACAAATCATTTCACACCTAACAATTAAAATCATGGCTTCAACATTGGAGTTATTGTCAAACACTGTCTTTTGTACCTTGCCTGTAGGATCACCATCCTGGGCACATCGTCCTGTAGTACCAGGCTTCTTGTTACAGTTACACGGCCGGCAAGGAGCTGGATCGAGTAGGGATACTCCCATCGGTCGATACCATCCATCTTCACACAATTCACAGTTTATGCCTGTTGTGTGTGCCTGCATAATATAACAATACAATCATTGAGAAAATAATGAAAAAATGGAGGTGGTTTTTGTTGCAAAAATGCACTGAATACAAGAAAAACTTTCGACAGGAAATGGTTTCCTTCTTTGTCAAATAAAAATATATAGCAGGTGAAACTTTAAGGAAGGAATGACACTAAAACTATTGAATTGAAGTACATTATTCATTATGTATTAGAAAAAGAGACTGCAGATGAGGATATAAATTATATCCAAAAACAATATGTAGCCTACCACAATTTTCTGTAACACGGTACATATTTCATGATGTTCATCCTGGGTCTAGAACAGGGAACAGAAAAGTTACATTATTATGTAGATTAGTTGACCAATAATGTACATGCAGTAAAAGGCAAAATAACGCCATTTGTATACAGGCGATGCATGTGAATTTGTCTGAACATAACCAAAATCTGAGCGACATAACAGGATTACAAACACAACATTCATCAATCACACACAATTGTACATATAATTACAACCAACCATAAGATGAAGACCTTGGTAAATGAATATATTTATACCACCTTAGTACACACAACTTTGCTTCTCAATATTTATTTATATTACAATTCACTCCAACATGCATCAATAAATTATTTTAAAAAACTGGGTTAAATTTGTTTGCTGCTAGAGATAAGATGCGCTTTGCTGCAATCACTTTTAAACTTGGACCTCAAAAAGAAGCAAAAGTCATGGAGGTAAAGGTTCAGTTGTACCTGTGCTTAATTAAGCATCACAGCGTGATGGCGGATGAGTCAGGGGCGTCTTCTCCACCTGTGTTAAGTGTGCGGCGCACACGCTATGTAAATTCATCCCCAATATGCATTTATAAACGCATGACTTAATTGCGCGGGCAAGCTGTTATCTCCATGTCGTTCTGTAATGCTTCCGCTCACATGGGGTGTACCTTCACTCCAGGAGTTAGCTGTGCTGGACTTCCTCAGCACGCCGCATACGTGCTGATTTCAGACAAACGTAGCTGTGCTGGTAAGAGGAGACTGCAGTCGTAGATAAAGAAACGCGTGTTGTCTTTCGCAAGCACAGCTTGACCAGTGTTGAAGTTTGTTGTGCGTGGTCAGAGAGTGTGTCGAGGCGCGAAAAAATTATCGCGTTGTTATCCTTTTATTATTTCTTACAGTATTTCATATCTTACTCGTATTTAGATTGTATTCTATCTCCCTTAATCATTCTACATCGTTGTAAGATTTATTAAAATGGCTGGAAATAAAACTATTAAAGAACTATTAGGTAATCCATTTTCTGTGCGCCCGCTACACGATAAGTGACTAAAGTCGACCTACTCCACCAGTACCCAATTTAAATAAACTTTATTGTTAGCCCTTTTTACTTTTTTCTAACAAACATAAAGTATGGATTAAACGGGGCTTCTCAGATTTAAATCATGTAAATCACAAACTCATGTCCACAGTTATCTACAGTTAAAATTACTTGGAAAACAACAAGGGGTTGACATGCTTATCGACGTTTAACACAGAAACGATGTCACCATGGATAGCGAACACGTTAAAAAGAAGACCGTAATATTACGTCGGTTTATTGACGCTGTGTAGTATTTAGCTAATCAAGGACTTCCCTTCCGGGGCCATGATGAGTCGTCCACATCTTTCAACAAAGGAAATTTTGTGGAATTTCTCAGTGTGTTGAAAAATTATGACCGACTTCTTGAAAATCATCTGAATTCAGCCACAATTTTTTTGAGGCACTTCTGCAACTATTCAGAATGATATCCTAAAAGCTGGGTCAACAGTCTCAAGGGAGAAATAAAAAAACACGTCAAGCTGCTAAATTTGTTTTAATCATGCTAGACGAAATATTAGACGTACAAGCGATAAGCAAGTTTGGGTGTGACAAAAATTTATTCAGCCAAACCTACGATGGAGCTTCTAAAATGGAGGGTCATGTAACTGGTGTACAAACAAAAATTTCTTACATCATATCCAAATGCACTGTTCACACACTGTTATGCTCATTCCATAAATTTAGTTCTGCAGCACAGGTTAGCAATAATCAAGGACAGCAAATTTTTTTTTCAAAACTTAAGAGCTTTGTAAACATTTTTTTCTAAATCTTTGAAAAGAATATATGTCCTTAATTAATTTTTGTAGAAGAAACTGCAAGAAGCAAGTTAAAAAATTCTACAAACCTTATATAGGTAACTCCCGTTTTACGCCAGGGTTACGTTCCTGAAAAACGTCGCGCAAGTCGAAATCGCGCAAATTGAATATAAAATTCCTATTTAAAACAATGTATTTCCTGGGGTTAGGGGACTGACAACCTCATCCTGTATAGTGTATGACCACACCACTAGTGAACATACGCACCTCTAGAGTATGTATGTATTGTATATGCATTACATACACATTTCTATACAGTACACATACATTTCTATACAATATATTTATTTATTTATTTCGAAAGCAGTAAAAATGTAAAAGACTCAAATCCACAGTTTTTGGTACGGTTAATTCGGATAGGACTGTCGTAATCTTGCTACGCAAACAAACACGTTAGTTCCTGACTTTCCTGACTTCCACACTTTCGTTAATTCTGTCAACATTATCCCGAATTTTATATAGGGTACCGTGAGCGAGTCTAACATTACGGCGTATATCAACAATTCGTTCACCCTTTTCACGTCGCATTATGACGCGTAATTTCTCTTCAGTACTGATTGTCTTTCGCCGATTTTTCACTTGGATTGTGCTACGTGATGCAGATTTACTTTTCTCACTCATATTGGTAAGAAAAGCTACTGCTGTTGAAGAGAAAACTAAATGAGCCATGTGGATATAACACCGACAAAATCAATCCATACACGTGACTGATGGCGTGACAATGACGTCACTTCCTGCAGCCTCCTACAGAAGATAACTGTGACCATGGATCTTCTATGCCAAATCGCGTGAAACTGAAAATTATCGAGTAAATTCGATAAGCGCAACCACGGATCGTCTAGGCCAAATCAAGTTAAAGCGAATATTATAGCGTGAATTCTACACCTGATGTCAATTTTCAAGTCGCGTTAAAGCGAAATCGCGCAAAACGAAGTCGCGTAAAAGAGACTTGTATATGTAAATTGTAGGAGGGCCAAATAGATTGAGCTAAGTAGCATTGAAATATGTATTACATGGTCCCCTGTTAGGCACTTATTCAAAATATAATACAAGTTTGCAACAGAGAAGGAGGCACATGCTAATTGTTGGCTGAAATCACTACAAGCATGATTAAATTCTTTATACATTTCTCTTTCATGCTGTATGTAATTAATTACATAGCAGATAAAAATTCGAACATGTTACAGAAACTGATTCCACACACACATAATGTTGTGAAAACTGCATTTGAAGGCCCCCCAAGATAGTGCCATGGTAGCCACCGGATGATTAGTTGCTTCACTAACCTTGCTAAAGTAAATTTTATAATTTTATTTTCAGTATTTACGTTTTCTAAAAACACGAATTGATACTGTCATAATTTTTGCTTTCATCAAGAAAACTGATATTTAATTTGAAGTAAAATAAATTCTTTTCTTCACGAAATTTGCTATTCTAAAATTGAAACGATCCTAAAAACTTACATTAATATGGATATTTACTATTTATTTTTGTTTCTGAGTTCTGCATACAGTCATTCTCTTGATGATTATTACCAACTCCGTTGATAATGGTAAAATGAAGTTTCTTGAGTACATGTTTAAAAATTTCTGACAAATATTAACCTAATGCTAAAAGGCAGCACACCCACATTTTATACGCAGCAGATGCCACTGATATGGGTGCATGGAGGAATAGCTCTACAAACACATTCAAGCTCAGCTTTGCTCCTGGTAGCCACTGCATACAAGGGTGCATAAGCCTCAGACCATGTTTACATGAATGGCAGTAGAAAACGTCTGTTGTTCCTGCTGGGAATCAGACTCTATTTATGTGGTCACTCTGCCTATTGCCTACGCACTGTACTGATGAACATACCCCAGCAACACAAAAGCAGACATAAAATACAATTTCTTACTAAGACTATGTGCCAAAACAAAACTTCTGTCATGGTGACCTGTAACTGGATTTTGTCAAGCCCTGATATAAGGGCACCCTGGGCTAACCTTAATAACTGTAGTATAAGACATCCAGAAATAATTAATGATCCACACTGGCAACATAATCACCCACTAATATAATTCTGTATTATGGTGATGTAGTTTACAGGATTGTAACTCTCATGCAAATGCAAATTATAACTGCAGAAACAATCTAATTATTGTTATCCTTTCACAGCTGTAATTATAGCAATATTCTGCTAACTGCACACACACACACACACACACACACACACACACACACACACACAATAGCACATTAACCCTTTAAAGACGAAGCGTATCTGTTTTATATAAGGACTCAGTGCGTACCGCGCTGTAAACACTCTCCACTTCAGTTGCAATAACCAATCTCTTAATGTTTTATAAGGCAAAAGTTGCTGTTTGTTCTGAGATCCACACAGAACAGATAAATGCAATGTAGGCACCACGTAGAATTTTTTAATGTTAAACCTGGTGGTACATAAAGTTACTGCTAAGCTTTAAAAGGTTAAAGCACTATGTCTCTCTCTAAATTATATAAATTTAAAGATACAATTTATCCTGTACATGCCATAAACGCATAAGTAGTAGTGGACATACAGCTACACTCACTCTTAACCTCGACCGCAAAAGGAAATGTGTGCTGAGCTTCATGTCCTGGCTGCCTAACTCCTGGGGAAAACATCCATAATACCCATGGAATAGGAGGCTGGGTGGGCCCCCATCCCAGTCTGGCAAATTTCCTCTTCCCGAACATCAAACTAGCCTGTAGCCTAATCACTGTAGTGGCTGATCTATCTTGAATCCATTATATAAATATGCTAAAGACACACCAGAATCATTCAGTCACCATTACAATATATCTATCACAAGAGACTCACTGTGCAGTTTATGCAGACACCTCCACCACGATACTCGCCATATACGTCTCGACTCAGGCGAGCAGCAGCAACAGTATGATCATAACGGCAACTGGTGGCATGTCCATAACACTGACACGGTTCACACTGTGCGCCATCAGATGGTGTACCAGCACGCCATGGAAACTGATTGTAGAGCGGACAGCAGCGATCACATGTGGGACCACAAGTATTATGCTGGCATTCACACTGGGGCCTCTATAAGAAAAATTAAAGTGAAAGTCTTTATACAAACACAGTCTGTTAAGTTTACAATTTATTTTTAATGAAGTTGAAACAGATCACTTGGTCAATGATACAACAATGATTAAATTTTGTTACATTTCCTCAGCCAGATTTTTCCAAAATTAACTCACTGATGTGCAATTAGTGATCTTACAGTGAAGTTAATGCCAACAGGGGCAGTCCACAAGCAGCAGGTTACTGTCATAAGTGTTGTGCAAATCGGTTCTACTCACTCCAAACTTGTTATTCTGTGTGCACTTGCTGGCATGGCCAGAGCAAACGCATTGGCCACCAATACTGATGTCCTTAATGGAATAGAAGAGGCGCCTGGTAACTGACGCATCATCAAGACCCGGTGACAACGACATAAACTCAGCATTCAGCGTGCGTATTTTCTGGAGACGCAGACGCACATAGCGGGCTAGCGTGAACTCTAGTAACTCTGCACTTGACTCGTTTGCACCAGGACGACCGACAACCAGAGATGTATGAATCTGGGGGAAAAAACAATTACCATTATTATAAACAAGGTCTAGTAATATTTAATATTTATCAATATTAACCTTTTAAAGCCTAGCGGTAACTTTATATACGACCAGGTTTAACATTAAAACATTCTAAATGGTGCCCACATTGCGTTTATGTGTTTTGTACGGATCTCAGAACAAACATCAACTTTTGCCTTATAAAATATTAAGAGACTGGTTTTTATAACCGAAGTGGAGAGTGTTTACAGCGCGGTACGCACTGAGTCCTTATATAAAACAGATACGCTTCGTCTTTAAAGGGTTAACACTCAGTAACATTCTAGGTACTATCCCGGCATTTAATGAGGTTGGCAAAGTTGTCCCCGTCCATGTTATACATCCACATAAGGGAAGTAAATGTGTACCTACACTCACTGTTAACCTTGGCCTTTGATGGAGGTGAGTGGCCTGCATTACGCCCAGACCGCTTTATCTCCTTGAATGAACACTGGTTTCCACTGGAGGAGAGGCTGAGCGGACCCCAGAGTCGGTCTGGACAATTTGGAAAAGAGAAAAACTTTCGCCTTTCCCGGGATTCGAACCCCAAAACGTTCAGCCCGTAGCCTAGTCACTATACCTGTTACTGATGAAAACCACATTACATCTTAGTCAGGATAGGAGGTGATTCGGAAGAAATTCTAGCCACATAGTTCCCAATTAGGTTATCCCAATCATTACTTAGTCTAAATAATAGTGACAACAGTAATAATAATAATAATAATAATAATAATAAATCTGTTTTTAATGATCAATAACTGTTCATTGAGCAATAAAGTATAGTACTAAAATCAGCAAATGCACAGATGTGTACCAAAGTGTATAACACACATTGTATAACTTCGGACGTATAGAGTGCGTGTGATATGTATTACATTAGATGTTCACAAAGCCATAGTTTCTTTTCTTCATCGAGGAGCCAAGATATTTTGAATTCAGAGACCTTCTGGCGTATCTAAAACGGCTGTCGTAAAAGTAACAAAAGCGAGAAAGGGAATGCGACAGTGCAGAATACATAGCAGCTGATTCTGAAGTTTCGCGCTATACAGGTTGAAGTATACTCACGCACTATCGGCCAGCACACAGCAGTTCTCCTGTATAGTGCTTCACGCCAAGGCAGAACTCACACATGTTCTTAACAGCAAAAGGTTACGTTTGTTTCCTAGAAGTCAGCTGCATAATACTGACAGTGTGACCGCTGGAATGAGCTCATCTTTTAAACCTTTGAAATTTTGTTTTCACTGTGCTCGGCCCCACCCAGCTTCCTATTCAAACGGTACAGGGTTTTTTTTCGGGGACAAAGCGGCCGGGGCGTAAAGTTAACCACTCGCCTCGATCTATTGCCGAGGTTCTTCATGGTGAGGACTGGTAAAAAATTAAACAAGACGGCCAACGTACGTATAAATATAACATAGAGGCGCGTTCGCCTAACCACTGTTGCCGTGGAGAAGCAATAAGCATTAAATATTAAATATTATGACTGCGTGTCTGCATTCTTGCTTTAGTTATCCAGCATGCAAATCGCATCTTTCTGCGCAGTCTTGCATTGTCATCTGTGCCCTGTCTTGCTCTACCACATTTTTCCACATTATTGTTTCGTGGGGAAAAAAATATTGAACATAAAATTTTGTAGAAGTTTCTCTACAACTTTGTCTCAAACAGTTCTCATTCGACGAATAATTCAGCGAGGTACTATCGCAAGTTTGCAGATGTCTTCATGTAGCGTATCCGTTATTCTCGTCACATTCTAATCAAACTTGAATTTTATCGAGATTTTCGAAAAATCCTCAAATATCAGACTCCATAAAAATCCGTCCAATCGCAGCCGAGTTGTTCCATACGGACAGACAGAAAGACAGACATAACGAAGCTAATAGTAGCTTTTCGAAATTTTGCGAACGCGCCTAAAAGCTCTTCAGTTAGGCCATTAACCTCTTAAAGCCTAGCGGTAACTTTACGTACCACCAGGTTTAACATTAAAAATTCTACGTGGTGCCCACATTGCGTTTATGTGTTTTGTACGGATCTCAGAACAAACAGAAACTTTGCCTTATAAAACATTAAGAGACCGGTTTTTATAACCGAAGTGGAGAGTGTTTACAGCGCGGTACGCACTGAGTCCTTACATAAAACAGATACACTTCGTCTTTAAAGGGTTATATTTCTCATGATTCATATGATTCTCACAAAACAAATAGCGATTATTCCACTAAATAGCGGTAACCTGTTCATCATATAGACATAGTGTGCCTGGTGTGAAAGGACGAACTAATCCTTAAACAATATCGTACGTATTTCAGCTTTGTAGAATAGATCGGATGTTACGCCTCGGCTACAGACTAACCATTAATACTGCGGCGCTGGAGAAGTTGCCTATATGCCACGGCGTTAGGAACCTCGAGCAGTGACTTACTGACAACGAAGCTTTTCAACATGTAAATGAACCGCAGCTGATAACGTGACAAACATTTCTTTTCTCTTACTATTATTTAACGAAACAACAACAACAACAACAACAACAACAGAATGCCAAAGTAATGCTGAATTACAGACCAAATGGACGAATACGATTTGGAAGACCTTTGAAGAGACAAGGCCGAAACAGGTCTATCAAGGCGTAACTCGTGATGGATGATGATGATAATGGTGATGATGATCTAACAAAACTATCAATAATCCAGACTATGCACAGATAAGTGCAAGGGCGATTAGTGAATAAATGACTGGAAAAGATGTGGAAGGGGACGAACGTGGCCTAAATTTTTGTCTTCAGGGATAGAGGAAGAGCACGAAGAATCTCAGTGACAGCTCAGATTTGAAACCGATACCTCCAAAGCACAAAGCAGGTGCGCCAATGTCTCCATAACAGCGTTTAGTCTTTCGTATGACTTCGTGGCCAACAGCCTCTAAAGCTAGCTGGACGATTTGGAGCACAGAGATACGCGTTGCACCAGGCGGGAAACGAACCACAGTTCCTCAGTCGTCCATCCCGTAGACTAGATACTATAATCGAACTAATACAACGATCTGCTTACAATTAACTGCGACGACACCCAATTGTTCTGTTCTTACTTTAAACGACAATACCTTAATAAACACTTACATCATAACTATGTAAGGAATTCATCGTTTCCCGCGTCATACCTCGCCTCCTTCCAGTGGGTTTAGCTTCGAGTAGTAGGATGTGCAGATGACGTCTGAATCCGTTTTATACGACGGCTTGCCCCTTGTTGGTTCAATCCCATACCTCGTCCAGCATTCATCGTCGCTCTGAGCATAATATTGCCATTGTCGGTACGTGCTGCCATCTATCGAACGCTCCAAGATCCAATTCGCCGGACGTGGAGATATTGCAGATTTCACTATCACGTATGCCACCTGATACACCTAAAAAGAGAAGAAAATATTAATTAACTGGATCAAAAACGTTTACGTAACTTTTCAGCACTTTTCCATAAATGCACTTTATGTTTACTGGACACTTTTCTGCGTAAGATTTATCATTTATGCCCTAAATAGTATATCTGAGGCCATATATTTTATGGCCTTAAAGCAAACCTTTGGTCAGTAAGTAACCCCATGCATCAGTTCCTTATCTTCCTTGAGAATGCATCAGTTCCTTATCTTCCTTATCATCAGTTCCTTATCAGTAACCCAAAGTTTCAGTACTGTGCTGACAGCCCCGTGATTTGTCCTTATTCTGAGCCAGATGAGTCAATTCTACACTTTCACATCTTGTATCCTTTTCAACATATTCCTTGCACCTACGCCTAAGTGTTCCAACGGGTATCTCTCCTTCAGTTTTCCCCACCAAAACTCTGCAGGCATTTCTCTTTCCTCCCATATATGCAACATTAAATTCTCCTTGATTTATTATCCTATTTATATCTGGCAAGGAGCATGAACTACATATAAAGCTCTTCATTATGCATTTTTTCTCAAGTTTCTTGTTACTTCCTCCTCCTAGTTCCAAATACTTTCCTCACCACGCTCTGCTCAAAAGCCCTTGCTTTACATAATTTCCTCAGTTTTAAAAACCAACTTTCACGCAACACAAATATCTATACAAGGTTAAGATCCCTGACAAGACTGTACAAGCGCAACGGACAGGCCGATGATTAGCTTGAACCCAATCGCAACCTCGGCGCTAGAAGGAGATGGGTGGTCAGCACCATGACCCAGGAGCTTTACCGCAGGGAATGACCTCTTACCCATTTTACAGGTGGCTGGGTGGGCCTCGGCGCCGATCTGGAAGGGCACGAAAAATCCCACCCCACCGGGGTTCTATCCCGGACCTCTCCAGTGCGTAGCAAGTCGCTACATCGACTATGCTATCCCGGCCGTACAAATATCTTTTTATTTGACTTTCATAAAATAAGAAGAAAGCTAAAAATAGAACCAAATCCACATTCCTTTGCAAAAGAGAAACACAAATCAAAACCTTCGTTGGAAAACACGAGACAAACTCACTATGTTAGTACCTTCCGTCACACTGAATATAAATTGCGAATTTCTGCATTGGGGATGACATTAGACCTTTAGATGGAGATTATTAATTTTGTGTGTGCCAATAAAGATTTTAAAACATTCCACAGCTATCGCTGTAATGTCTTACTGGAAACAAAAAAAAAATCCTGTTACGTAATTAGTATTTACTAGAAATTGACACGTGAAACCAGGAATGCATAAAGTTCCCAAAAATCTAGCGGCCACCTCAAAATTCTAGGCGCCATAATGATTACAGGAACCAAGTTTCACACCAAGGATCCAAAAACATAAGGCACCAGCGTAAGAAAAAATTTTCTCGCACCGGGCCACCCGGCGTCCGACATTTGTGCATCCCTGTGTAAAACTGATATTGTAACATGCTGTAAAACGACCTACCCGTTGCGCTGGGTCCATCACAAATAAAACAGCTGCTGTTTGCGGTCTGCAAATTCTATTCACCATTTACAGTATCCCTTCCCAGTTTCTGAATTCACTACACCAAAAACAAATGCTTCTAAAATTATTTCCGTCCCTTTCATTTCAGCGTCTACCGTTTTCTCTTGATTTATTTCAGACAAACTTAGTAATGAACGGGGAAGTTCAACAATCGACATGAAGCTAGTGACAGTCGAAACCATGCCCTCGGATCTCGCTGCGTCACGTGATAAAAGAGTCTCCTCAAACAAATGCAGCCAACTTTGACACCTGTGGCGTCAGTTCTTGTTATGACCGATCGAAATTATTAGTATGTTAGCGTGTATAGCTCCAGGTCTGCTGTTTGAGTGCAAGAGAACTGAAGACAGGATTTACTATACACTGTTATTCGTGAGATTGACATAGGGGTGACACCGTCGATACACCAGTTGCATCTCTTTATGATTTCATGAGAGGAAAACTTCATTATGACCACGTGACAAGGAACGGTAACAGCAACAGCATCCCTCGTATATCGTGGGCTACAGAGTGCTTATATCACGTACTCACATACAGAGTACAGCAGGTGCGGCAAGCGACTTCTGCGCCACCCTGTATAGTTATAGAGAACTTACGTAAACATAAGATGTCGCATATAGTAAAGGTAAAGTTCACCCTTATAACGGGCCAAGAAGGCCCAGAGGGGGAATAGTGGTATAGCTCTACCCTTTCTTTAACCTCGGCGCTAGTTGGAGGTGGGTGGCCAAAGAACATACTCTTATAAAGAAATTGTGGAACCCCGAAGTACACAAACAACTAACTACAGCTTCCTTCAACTAAGAAAAACCATGGGTGTTATAAACATACAACACACGTTACAAAATAGGGACACAACCGGCTGATTGTGACAGTTACATCGGAAATGCAGTAATAGCTACATAGCGAAAGAAAGCCAAGCGTGGAAAGGCATAACATTGCCAGATACGAGCGAGGCGTTTCCTACAAACTGATTTCATGAAACCTGTATAATTATATAAGAATTTTCACTATGCTTTACGCTATATGAAGGACTCTTGGGTCTCACATTAATTCATTATAATACGTAACACTGTGGGTTTATACAATTTCTCTACACTTAAGTGTTGCAGGGGCTAACTGCGGGGATCGGGTGGTGAGCGGTGCGGCCGTCCCGGGCGGCAGAGTCCAAGGTGCGGCAAAATAAATACTTAAATTAAAAAAATTCTGTGCTCAACGAATTTTGAATTTTTAAGCCGAATTAAGAGAACCCCAGTAAATAATTTTGATTACCTTAAGTTTCGTTATCTCTGTAACGGGCGGCCATTTTTCTCGTCCTGGGCGTCAAAAAACCGAGCTACACCACTGATAATCTCCTTGATGTTAGCCACACATAATGGCAGAAACATGCTGCAGTAAGACGTACAGTGGAATAAAAAGCAGAAAGGTTGTGCAGACCGCGTGGTTTATGAGTCTACCAAGACTTGCTTCTTCACATACAGAAATGCAGTCTTAGCTTCTCGGTGACGAAGACTGACGGAGACAGGTCTTGAATTAACAAGAATGGAGACAGCGCACTTTTCGTCTGCTGAACATTTATATGCAACACAACTCCTGATAAAAGAGTTTAGTTTTCATGCACAATAGAACGTATAACTGGCATAACACAACTGCATATATAATCTATTACGCGAGTTTGTTACGTGAATTTCAAATTGGTATCTATTTCTTTACTGCGCACAACTGATGGCTACAGAATGTATTTATGATCCGCAGCATTATTCTACGAGGACAGTGGCCTACACATAAATGTGGCTTCCCAACTGATCTGAATTTGAACCAGCAGAACCTGTTATCCGTGGGAAAGGCTATAGGCGCCATGCAACTTTACAAATAAATTACCTTTTACATATTATTATCTCAGTCAATGTATGGCCAAAGAACTCCTTTTCAGAATATTAAAACACAATACACAACGACAATACATCACAAGAGACATCATAAAAAGAGAAAATCGATCCATGAGAAAGTAAGAAACGGTCAAGAAAAATCAAGGAATTCGAAGGTCGGCATATAAATAAAAAGGAACGTATTCACAGACACGGTCTTTTGACAATAATGAAATGGGAAATGAAGCAGTATAACAGCAGAGAAGACAGGACAAAACAAGTGAAACAGAAACGCTCCACACGTGCCATGCAACACAAGACAAGAGGCCGCATTTTCCCAGTATGCTTTGCATCTGAATGAGACCCGGCTACTGACCACAGACGATAGCAGACGAGGCGGAATGCAGTGCGGGGAAAAACTTGATATGGAATCTGTTTGTTGTGTTGGCACGACAACTAGAAGCCAGAAGGAATAGAAAACAAGTCAAGGCAACGAAGAGTGAAGGAACATAAGAGCGGAGATGGCAGCAGTAGATAAAGCGACCTCTTGTTCAGATCGGGTCTCCGAGAAACAATAGAAAAGCAAAGGCAACATAACCTCAATCACCGCACGTGTTCTGTTTACAGAATTTTTAAAAAAGCACACTCATTACCATAACGTAGCCAGTTTTTGAACAATAACATTCCAATGGATACGAAATAAACGTAGAAAAATTTTTATACAAAAATAAATACAGAAAAATTTATAGAGTACTCTAACGATAAAACATTCATCAATTAAATTACTCGAATACTTCTTAAAAATCAACACAACGCGTTTGATACACTGACTTGAGAACCTCCTGGAACAAGAAATACAACTACTGCATTAATGCAATATCCGGACAATAAAACCGTATCTGAAGAAAGCAGTTGAGTACATTTCTTGTTATGCAAGACGTCAGGGTGTACAATTTCTATGAATTGCATCTTAAATCGAGATCAGATAGGATATGATATCGGGAAAAGTACTCAATATCGCCATGGATACAATGGATGGACACAGCGTCAGATTTATCTGTACCGTAAATTTACTGTCACTGAATAGAAAATCATGCAGAAAACCATGATTATGTCCATTATGGAAAATCTGGACAAAAATTCCAGTCAGCTATTTGTAAGAAAGTAATGGCCTGTACTCATCACCAAATATTATTCGGGTAGTCAAATCGAGAAGAGTGAGACTGGCGGGGCATGTAGCACGTATGTGGGGAAAAGAGAGGTGCATACAGGATTTTGGTGGGGAGACCTAATGGAAGGCGACCACTTGAGAGACCCAGGCGTAGATGGGAGGATAATATTAGAATGGATCTTCAAGAAGTGCGATGGGGGTATGGACTGGCTTGAGCTGGCTCAGGATAGGGACAGGTGGGGGGCTCTTGTGAATGCGGTAACGAACCTCCGGGTTCCATAAAATGCGGGGAATTTCTTGGCTAGCTGAGAAACTGTTAGCTTCTCAAGAAGGCCTCTGCTCCATGGAGTTAGGTAGTTATTTGTAAGGAAGAAAATTATGAATAACAATCAGCTGTATAATGCAAGTAGTGGCAAAACCAATATTTAAGGTCGAAATTGATTAGATACTTGAAAACATTTAACAAGTTCTAAAGAGTCAAAGCGATTCGATATCGATATAAGCACCTCCGATACGCATAAAAATGTCATACACTGACTCCTACAATAATTTACTTAGTCCACATTACAGACTCCCATCGTTGTCCTCTTGTATCGCACGTTGTATTAACGAGCGACACAAGCGGACGGGGCTGAAGTTACACCCCTCGTAAGCAAAAAACGTTGCCAGCACTTTCCCGTAATCTTGACGTTATAAACCCATACGTTGGCATTACAAAAATAGTTTCGGAATCGCGAGCCACTTGTTTCCTTTCTCATTACCACAATCCGTTTTTCCATTGAAAAAGGCTCTCTAAAATTTAATCTTTTAAAGCCTAGCGATAACTTTACGTACTACCAGGTTAAACATTAAAAAATTCTACGTGGTGCCCACATTGCGTTTATGTGTTTTGTACGGATCTCAGAACAAACAGCAACTTTTGCCTTATAAAACATTAAGAGGCTGGTTTTTATAACCGAAGTGAAGAGTGTTTACAGCGCGGTACGCACTGAGTCCTTATATAAAACAGACACGCTTCGTCTTTAAAGTGTTAAACGATAATAATTTTTGTATCTTCATCCCTCATATCTTCCTTACGTTCCTTTCCCACTTCCACCTCCTGCTTCCTAACTCTGATCAGCGCTACATTAAGACAGTAAGTTTAGTTATATCTACCCTGCAGATTGCACATTTTGGAATACAGCGATGAGTACCTGCAAATTTCAAGTTTTCAAACAAACTACGTTCAGAACGACACAACATAGAAGCCATATTCAATAATTCGTCTCTTCCCCCCCCCCCCCCATGGCGCAACAGTCCCTAATGGGCCAGGGTCTCCTCATTATCGAGGCTTCACGATCACACTCAGACACACACCATACTCGGTAAGACTCCTCTGGACGAATGATCGGCCTGACGCAGAGACCTATACCTGACAACACACCAACACTCACAAGAGACAGACATCCATGTCGCCGGCAGGATTCGAACCCGTAATCCCACCAAGCGAGCGGCCGCAGACCCACGCCTCACACCGCGCGGCCACTAGGATCGGCTTCGTCTCCGGTTATGTACATAAATGACAAGCATTGTGCCGCTTGTGTGTTAGGGAATGGCTGGAGGCTTCAAAGGTAGAGAATACGTGGTCTCGTGGCATACGATTAAACGCTGCCCGTGGCAACCTTTCTCAGTCTTGTTGCTTGCAACATCTGATTTCTTCGGGATAATATTACACGAGGAAGTGTTTTTATATACCTAGTCATATGTCAGAGCTATGTTTTCCTTATTGTTGCGTCTGGTTAAGAAACTCGGTCACCGCTTACGAAGGCTCGCCGGCAGTAAAACAGTCTTTATACGTTTAGCCCACTTTTATGTTAGTGCCTTGCTTATCTTAATGCACGCAGCCACGTAGAGTGGAACTATATAAACGAATACGCCTGCCTGGCATACTGATATGGTGGGAAAGAATTGAAGAGAGTGGCTCCGACAGAGACAGAAAAGTATACACACGAAAGAAAATATCGGAAGGTTAATACTACGTTCGGAGAAGAAATGTACACGCCCGCACGAAGATATCAGTGGCGTATCACGAAATAACGATCGCTCTTCAGAAGACAAAGACTGTTATGCTTCACTTCAGCTTCCTACGTTTCAGTCAAGACATTAACTAACTTACGCACTCAGGCCGTGCCATGGCTCAGGCGGTTAGCCGCCGGCCTCCCACCGCGGAGGCCCGCGTTCGATCCCGGGGTCGGTCCATGTGGGATTTGTGGTGGACAAACTGGCAATGGGACAGGTTTTTCCCAGAGTACTTCGGTTTTTCCCTGTCAGTTTCATTCCACCGGTGCTCCATTACTAGGAAAAGGATAAAAATAATCTTCATCATCGTCATCTTCATCACGGGGTTGCACAAGAAGCCTCAAGGCTGCGGTGCGCCTGTAGCGTCTGCTGCGGGGCCCTTCACCACTTCAAAAAAACTTACGCACTTAATAGAATACATTTGGAAGCAATTATAAAACTCCTACATGTTTCGGCACCGGGCTGCCGAACAAATGAGTAGCAACGCCAATACCTAAACTAGGTACTGAGTCTCCCTTCTTAAAATGATTAAAATATTAAAAATCTAAAATATACAAAGTTAGCAATCATATAATTAAAATGTAAATTTTACTTTAAAAATTTTAAATTTACAGCACTGTAATTTTCATGATTTTTAACTTTGTATATTTCAGGATTTTAATATTTTAATTATTTTAAGAAGGGGCACACAGCACCTGATTAGCTGTTGGCCTTGCTACTCCTTTGTTCTGAATAACTCCCTGACGATGGCACGCCGGTGTCGAAACATGTGGCAGTTTCACAATTGCTTCTGAATTCATTTTATTCAGTGCATAATTTGGTTAATGCACTGATTTAAGAATATGCAAGTGACGAATAACACAAAATAGATAATACTTGTTCGTAGTTCTGAACGTATAAATTAAAACATACACAACTGCATGGCATGGTGTTCCATTCCCGGCAGGGGCAATATATATTCCTCTTTTCCAAAATTTCCAGACCTGCTCTGCAGCTCTACGTAGAAGCCTTATATTCAATTAGTATTGAAGGCTGTTTCGTAGATGGTAAAGCGGTCGGGACATAAAGCTCGCCACTCACCTCCACCAAGTTCCGAGATTAAGAATACGTGGAGCTAAACCGCTACTCCCCTATACACCATCATGTCGTGCACAAGGACAGATTTTTCGTTAATATTATTATAGTTCTGTCTTTCCCTAAGGGAGGAAATTTTTCTAAACCGAGACATCATTGAGACGATGAGATACTACAAACTATTGCAAAACGATTTGTACTTCGTGAATATAAAGTAATATAATTCATCAACAAGAATGAGACAGGGGGAACAGCTAACACGCCTGAGCATACACAATATTAACCCTTTAAAGACGAAGCGTATGTGTTTTATATAAGGACTCAGTGCGTACCGCGCTGTAAACACTCTCCACTTCGGTTATAAAAACCAGTCTCTTAATGTTTTATAAGGCAAAAGTTGCTGTTTGTTCTGAGATCCGTACAAAACACATAAACGCAATGTGGGAACCACGTAGAACTTTTTAATGTTAAACCCGGTCGTATGTAAAGTTACCGCTAGGCTTTAAAAGGTTAATAGCAAAACACGAACAGACAAATTCAGAAAGCATATGGTAGATGAGAGGATAATATTAAATAGAATTAAAATAATGTGCAACAATGTGAATTGTGGACAACTGGCGCAGGAGAGAGTCTAGCGTCTGCTTGACTGAATCTTCGGACGTCAAAAAGGCTAGGAATATCCTCCGCGCCGCGGTGGCGCAGTTGGTTGAGGCACTGCCCTACAAATCGGCAGGTCGCGGGTTCGAGTCCCGGTGGTGTCCTTGGAATTTTTCATTGGCATAAACCTGTCGGTTGCACTATGGCCCTGGGGTCGACTCAGCCTCAAACAGAAATGAGTACCAGGAATATTTCATGGGGGTAAAGACGGCCGGTGCGTAGGGCTGACAACCTTACCGCCTTCATGTGCCGATTGTCTAGAAATCGGGGAGCCTCGACATCCTGGAACTCTAAGGGCCTGTCCAGGCCTGTAATGGGACTGCTGTACCTTTGTATCCTCATCACCTTCACCAGCCGACCAATTATCGCCTTCTCAAGAGCGTTTCTCTTCTATGCAATCCCGAAAAACGGACGAAACAAATTTTCTAGACTGCAGTGTCCGGAACAGTTCGACTCCATTCATATTCCTAAATTACGAATGTCACGATAGATTTCCCTGCACAAATGCAGCTCCTTCTGGTTTCCATGTCTGATAATATATCACACCTGTCCGCGCCAAATAGCTTTCAAGCTGTTTGGGAACTATTTAGCTTTACCTCTGAACCAATATTTCCAGTAAAAATTGGAGACGCCTACTCATGGCAGTATAAAGTGTACATCTGTGTGTCTGTATAACCGACATTCGTCAGGATAAATATAAATCCTCCACAAAATGGCTACATAGATTTGTTTTTGTTCAGTTATTTGTGTAGCAATAAATAACCGTATTGAGAATGTACAAAATTAAACAGTTTGTACAGTCAGCTGTGCTATAACGCGATAATTGCGTTCTTGTGTGAACCCGAGTTATAGAAAATCGTGTAATAAAAATTATAGGCGTTATGGCGTGATATCTTCACACTGGTCGCTGAAATCGCGTAGTAGCCAACACACGTACGGGAAAGTTCGCGGTATGCAAGTATAGTTGCTCAGCTGGTCAAAATATTTCCTGCCTTGTATGCAACCTAAGCATTTATTACCCTGTGCACATATACCAATGGGATTTCTCCTCAGTCAGCTAAATCCTGTCAAAATATACGTACCCTATATCTTTAAAATTAAATTTCATATACTCCCATCTATTGCCCATGTCTAAAAAGTTGTCTTTTTCATTCGCTTTTTTTTTGCAACTAAACACATGAGCACACTAAATAGCAATTTCACATTCCAAGATACTGTCATCCGAAACATTTAAAGTGTCCAATTTTTTTTTTCTGACAACATTGGAAGTGTTAGCAACGGAGAGTTCTTTTAAGATATCTTAACGTCTGCTCGATTTTTCTGTTTACGGTACCAGTTCCTTTCAGTCGTCATAAAATGACATTCACACAATCACGCAGTTCAAAACTCACTATAAAATATAATTTATATACATATATGCGTGCAATATGTCATCCACTTCAGTTTCTGTATTTTATCCTCTGACACCTTTGATGTTAGTTTTGTAGTTGCACTGGCGAACTTCTTTTAACAAAGAAATATTACTTTTTAACAGCCATGTCTCGCAGCTACACGTGTTTCCACGCTGGAACATGTTATGTTTTGTGATATCCAACTATTCTACTTGCGGCTTTTCACACGCAGCATATAATTCCGCTTTTAAAGATCTACAGTTATCCTGCCTTTACGAATAACGCTTTGAATTATGCAGACCACAACGCAAAGCAGTGTCATCAGTCTATTACGTAAACCCCTTTTTTGACTCTCTCCAGTTTTCCCCTCGTCTTTAGACGTCCCCGCTGCCTGCTAGGCGACCAGACACAAAAGTTTATAGTGCAAAGGCAATCTAGATTACGGCTGCCGCTTGGCTTCCGCCCACCAATCGGCTGTAACTGCCGATGCTTAAAAGTGCGCGCAGCCACGCCTCCCTTCTCCTGTTATGTTCTGACGACGTCTTGCTTAATTACGCTGAGAAGCAAATTTACCCAGTTATAAAGGTCAACACAGGTTATCGCGCATGCGCGTGTAAAAGCACGACGTAGGTTATTCTACCCTAATATTTTCTACAAAACAGTACATTGGGGGTCCCGGATATTCTGCCTCAGGCTTCTTGTAATCTCCTTCAGTCCCTCCAGGCCAAGGCCACTTCCTTGCGCACACTCCCTCCAGGCCAAGACCGCTTCCTGGCGCAAGTCCTTCCAGGCCAAGGCCGCCTCCTTGTGCGCAGTCCCTCCAGGCCAAGGCCGCTTCATTGCGCACAGTCCTTCCAGGCCAAGGTCGCCTCCTTCTGCACAGTCCCTCCAGGCCAAGGCCGCCTCCTTGGGCACAGTCCCACCAGGCCAAGGTCACTTTTTTGCGCATCAATGTCACTGCATTACCACACCATCCAATCACCCGACGCTATAAAATCTGAATTGTCAGCGTCGTTAAAAGAACCACAAATAAAAAATGCAAAATATAGCGTCAATACAAGCAAGTTTGTTTTCAGTTAACGGCAGAGTATTTAGTTATTTACTCCTACCTGTTTCAGCTAAAAAAACATGGCCATTTTCAGGGAGCTACAGTAGTTGAGAATATATGCAGTGTGTTACACAAATTGTCAGTAATAAATGGTAGATTATACATGTAATATCATTCCACAGTTACGTAAAAATACGTGATGTTATTAAAATTATTAAAATTGTATTAAAATTATAATACAACTACTATATTACACGCTGTTTATCTAAGTGTGGAATGACATTACATGTATAATTTACCATTTAATACTGACCAGTTGCACCACACACTGCACATATTCTCAAATACTGTAGCTCCCTGAGGATGTCTACGTTTTTAGCCGAAACATGTAGGAGCAAAAAACTAAAATATTGTGCAATTAGTTGGAAATAGGCTTGTTTGTATAAGACAGTTGCACGGCGAATTATGATAAGATTCAAATAGCGTCAATAATTTGTGAGTTTGTACAAAGAGACGTGCAGGCAAGCCCGGCGTACCGTTGCCCCGAACAAGGTCGTATCATTCCAACCTGGACAGATATTAGTTGCCAAAGATTCCACGAACTTTGCCCGGACCCAGAATAACTATGTTTCCGCTGGCTGCTGATGGAATCTTCAACGGAAAGACTCTCGGGTACCTCTGTTAATTATTACGGAGGAAATGCCCCTTTCTGTGTTGTTCCACTATATGTCACCATTTGCCAAAACACAACCGCCACGTCAAACGAGGACTTACTGTACTGAGGAACCAGGTTTCTCTTTGCGGCTGTAGACCAGGACTACGAGGGATGACCTCTCTGTACTGTTCTCCTTGTGGGATAAATCTTCCATTTCGTGTGAGAAGACCAGCCAACAAAGGACTAAGATGGCGATACCGATCACATGGGAGAAACAAAAAAGGTGAGTACACAACAGTGCGTGGGTGTGGCTGAACGCCGTGTGTGGTCTTTTGGTTAAGGGTACTCGCAGGAGGTAGCAACCCTCCCTCCCTCCCCAAGCGACTCACCAAAACGTTTCAGTAAGGCTACCTAACCGAAGTGTAAAGTGGAAAGAAAATCGAATACAGATGCAATGTAACCCCATTCTGACCCACATTACTGTGTGGAAGTTTGGGAATAGATATGAATGCACGTCATGACAGACTCAAGGTAGGGCAGTGACAAGAGCGCATCACACCAACACAAAACTTTTGTTAACTTCTCTTCACATCAGTCTGCTCTCAGAAGTGCACCTAATGACGACCCAAAAGCTCAAAAACACGCTGTGAAACCAAACTGCATTTTATGATTACTCAGCCTCGGTCGAATACCAAATATGAAGAACTCAGCATACAAAACGTGCGATGATACGTAAGATAAATAAACACCGCTTTCTTAACCTTTTAAAGCCTAGCGGTAACTTTACATACGACCAGGTTTAACGTTAAAAAATTCTACGTGGTGCTCACATTGCGTTTATGTGTTTTGTACGGGTCTCAGAACAAACAGCAACTTTTGCCTTATAAAACATTAAGAGACTGGTTTTTATAACCGAAGTGGAGAGTGTTTACAGCGCGGTACGCACTGAGTCCTTATATGAAACAGATACGCTTTGTCTTTAAAGGGTTAATTCTAGTCTCGATCCTTGTGCTCGCATTACAGGAACATAATATTATAAACTACTTTGTTATTTCGCCGATCCCAGAGGCCGCGCGATGGGTCTGCGGCCGTTCGCTTGCTGGGATTGCAGGTTCGAATCCCGCCGACGGCATGGATGTCTGTCTTTTATGAGTCTTGTATGTTATCAGGCAGAGGTCTCTGCGTCGGGCTGATCACTCGTCCAGAGAAGCCCTACAGATTTTGGTGTGTCTGTAATCGTGAAGCCTCGATAATGAGTAGGTGCTGGCCCAATAGGGGGTGTTGCGCCGTGGACAAGAAAAAGCTGCTATTTCACGCTTTTTAAACCAAAATGTGCCACAGCACCCTGTATGGAGACCCTTGTTACTTGTGCTTTTCCCTGAAAGTCAGGGGATCCATAAAGATAGTGTTCTCTTGTGATGTCATGCGTTGCCGACTGGTAAATATTTACTGACGTTTTGGATGAGTGTAGTGCCTGCATCATCACGGTCAAGTAGATGGAAACGCTAGATTCAATCGAAACATCGCTAACTATATACCAATCAATACGGCGTAACATCCATGAAGACTTTAATGTCTTCATGAACACCGCTGTAAGAATTGTACCCTGTACAGATTATTCTACCGCGCAGGGCACAGCTCTTCTGCAGTGCGTGGGTTTAAGATCCTCTTGTAACGAAGATGACAGCACAGATATAATGTTCGGATGCTCTAAGGGCTAGCACAATACTAATAAAAAAAAAGGTACAGCAGTCCCATTACAGACCTGACAGGCCCTTAAGGTTCCAGGAGGTTGAGGCTCCCAGATTTCTAGACAGTCGGCACATGAAGGTCGTAAGGTTGTCAACCCTACGCACCGGCCGCCTTTACCCCCCCAGGAAATATTCCTGGTATTCATTTCTGTTAGAGGCTGAGTCGACCCCAGGGCCATAGTGCGACCGACAGGATTATGCCAATGAAAAAAATTCACTGACACCATCGGGAATCGAACCCGCGACCTGCCGGTTTGTAGCGCAGTGTCTCAACCAACTGCGCTACCGCGGCTCCCCAGCACAATACTAATCCAGTGTCGTTTATTTACTACAAATAACGTCACAATGTTGTAATGTAATTTGTTGCTATACTAACCGCTCACTGTAAATACCAATTCAACGGGCTGTATATTAGCGATGAGATTTACCTACAGGAGCATAACTCTTTCGTGATAACTGCCTTCCCTAATGATGTGTGTCAACACCAGAACGTGTAGGATATTAGACAGAAAGATGGCACTGTAATTTTAAATATGCAATTAGTTGGTATTAAATATATATACGATTATTGCAGGGAATATGTACATCAAATTCACACTCACTTAACCACATAATTAAACGCCTTTTACGGAACCAGAAAGTCCACTTTTTCCTTTCCTGAGGCGCAACAGCCCAAATCGGGCCTAGGCCGCCTCCTTTTGGAGGTTTATAGATCACACTCAGTTAGACACACCATACTCAGTAGGACTCCTCTAGACGAGTGATCAGCCCGACGCACAGAACTCTCTGACAACACACAACACTCACAAAAGACAAACATCCATACCCCCTCTGGGATTCGAACCCACGATCCCAGCAAGCGCTCGGCCGAAGGCCCGCGCCTTAGACCGCGCGGCCACTGGGTTCGGCAGAAAGTCCACTACCTTATGGAAAAAAATACAGCAACGCGAACATATCGTGCCAGCTGAGTCCAATCTACATTCTCCCGCCGTATATCTTTAACACTCCTGTTACTTTATCCTACGTCTGCAGCTAGGATTTCCCAACTCTCTCGTCCCTTCAGTTTTATCGAAAACGGTTTTTTTAAGGACTTCTCATCTCTCCCACGTGTGCCACATGCCCTGCCCACCTAATCATCCACAATTTGATATCCATAATAATACATCGTAAATGGCAGGAATCATGAAGTTCATAATTATGTAATTTTCTCCAACTTCCTGTCTCATCCTCCCCAGTAAGTCCAAACCATGCTCATCTATCATTCACAATTACACACAGTTTTTTTCGTTTTACCTTGTTCAAGAGACGAGGTGTCATGCCCACGCAAGGCAGCAAACAAATGTTTCTAGAAGTAACATTAATCCTTACGTCACAGTGGCTATGATGATGCACTACTGGATTTAGCGTTAAGCAAACTCTGCATTTTACATATAATCCGGGGCTGCAGGTCCCCAACCGCCCCTCCCCCCGCACTAAATTTTGCACGTTGGCGGCTAATATTCGTTGACTCTCGGCATGGGACATGTTTAATATCACCACTCTGGGGCCTAGAATTTTAAGGTGGCTCCAATACCTTTTCAGGCAAAATTTGTGCACTCCTCATTCTAAACCTCATTACGTGTTACAAAAACATACACTGCTCTAGCCGAAATTGCAAACAAGAATTGACAGCACTGGTATTTGCAGCAATTATCACCCCGGCCTTACCAACCTAATAACAGACACACCCTGTAGCTCGGTAGAATATTGTCACATAAACAGACTAATTGAAAACTACCCACGTTGGAAGCGAGTTCCCGTAATAAGCAACATGTTTGGCAGTGACAGTCACCGATGGCTTCGAATTCACAAGGCGATATTGTGGAGTGTGTTCACTCAGGTGGGTGATCGTCAGAGAAACACGGCTAACGCGCATTTATTTAAGATCTAAGTGCACTAATTTTATGTTAAAACAGAAGTACATAACACAAACGTGGACGAGATCATTCTATGTTGTAAATGCAAATAATTATTACGTCATAATGCAAATAGCAGAGAACAGCTGTGACAGTAACTTACACAGATTGTATTCACTGAAATGGTGCAGTTTATAATATCAGCTTGGCAACAAACGCAACAGTATATACCTCATATAATTTAATTCTATTGTTGTTGTTATTGTTTGTGAACGCGTAGTCTGTACAGCGACTCGCTACGGACTGGACGGTCCGGGGGTCGAATCCCGGTAGTGGCGACATTCCCGCACCTGTCCAGACTTGTCCTGGGGCCCACCTAGCCTCCTCTAAAATAGGTACCGCGTCTCTTTCCCGGGGGTAAAGCGGCCGGGGCGTGGCGTTGACCGCCCACCCCCATCAAGCGCTGAGGTTACACAAAGAGTACAGCTGTACCCCTACTCCCCTCCGTGTGCCTTCAGGGCAGGTTATAAGGTGAAACTTACCTTTATTTTTTTGTGAAAGTTAAGAATCATAGCAAGCTGAGCTTGCCAGATACAACCTCATTAGGAAAATATAGTGTCGAGTGGATCCATATGGCTCAAGACAGCGATGAAAAACTGGCTGTAGTGAACATGACAAAGAAACCCTGGATTCCAAAAAAGGCAAGATATTTGACCAGGTAAGCGACTGTGAGCTTTCTACGAATAATTTTGTTGCATAAGATGAAATAAAAGTCAAAATTTGTTACAGCCAATCAGGTTTGAAAGAAACTTACAGTTCTTTTTTTTTTTAAATTTAGAAGCCTTTAACGTAAGCCTATATCTCCGTCAAAGACTTGACATATCTAACGTCAGTGCTTCATTGTGCTGTTGCAATGCTGTTATAATTACTAAAAACATTTTTCAAATTGCCCATCTCGTTGTGCAAGTACGATACTATTTCTAATTTTACTTTCAGACAAGCACAACAAAAGTACATCTACCCATCGGTCTATATTGCTGTAATGCTGCATGTTTCAGTCGCCGCGCGACCGTCATCAGGCAAAAACACGTTCAATATAAAGGAAGAAAGTGCCAAACAGGCGCCTCTGCTTTTTATACATAAACTGTGGGATTTTTTGATTCTGCGAAGTCATAAGACTTACAGGGTGCCCACAAGAATGTAGACAAGAGCAACCCTGAATGAAAGCTGCATAAATAACAATAAGTCAGAAACGGTCGCCCCCTACTCTAATTTAATTACTTAATTCTTTTAACCAATCTGGATTCCTATTTTAGTGAAAGGGAACATTTCTATATATAACCCCGAGTTAGATATATAAACAATTTCCATATAGGAAATAATAAAAACTCTATATTTTATAATTCTATAACCTCCACAATTTCATACGTAATCAAAAAAATCCCTACAGTTTATGTATAAAAAGCAGAAGTGCCTACTTTGGCACTTTCTTCCTTTATACTGAACGTGTTTTTGCCTGATGACGGTCGCGCGGCGACTGAAACATGTAGCATTACAGTAATATAAACCGATGGGTAGATGTACTTTTGTTGTGCTTGTCTGAAAGTAAAATTAGAAATAGTACTAAAAACATTTCATTGACATAATCCTTCCGGCCGCACTATGGCCCAGGGGTCGACTCAGCCTCTAACAGAAATGAGTACCAGGAATATTTCCTGGGGGCTAAAGGCAGCCGGTGCGCAGGGCTGACAACCTTATCACCTTCGTTTGCCGATTGTCTAGAAATCTCGTAGCCTCAACCTCCTGGAACCCTCAGGGCCTGTCCAGGCCTGTAATGGGAATGCTTTACTAAAAACATTACCTAAAAAACACACCACACACCATACAAATATCCGTTACGCTACACTATCGTACACATGCATTTCAGGAGAACTCATAAATATTATTGGTTTTATTAACCCTTTAAAGACGAAGCGTATCTGTTTTATATAAGGACTCAGTGCGTACCGCGCTGTAAACACTCTCCACTTCGGTTATAAAAACCAGTCTCTTAATGCTTTATAAGGCAAAAGTTCCTGTTTGTTCTGAGATCCGTACAAAACACATAAACGCAATGTGGGCACCACGTAGAATTTTGTAATGTTAAACCTGGTCGTATGTAAAGTTACCGCTAGGCTTTAAAAGGTTAACGGTAGAGGTAAAAGGTAAAGTTGCCCCTATACACGCCATTAGCGCATATAGGAAAAGAGGTACAGCTTCATGCATTCTATAACCCAGACTGTATAAGGAGATAAGTGGTCAGCTTCACACTCCGGCTGCTTTACCCCCGGTAAAAGAGTCGCCGGTACTCACTGGGTTTGGAGAACATGTCCTGCCAGTGACAGGACACGAACCGCGACTCTTCATTCATCCGGCCCGTAACCTCGGCACCGAGTGACTGTGGCATTAACACAAACAAATTAAAATGCAGAAACTGTCACGGTTTGTACCTCTCAGCACTGCACATGCCAACGAGCGTACTCACCATTCACTACTTCTACCACTGTACTCCTTGAATTTAACAAGTGGGCAATACGAAGCCCCCGCGATTCGACAGCACCACCGCAAACGTGTTTTTGGCACTCAAAGCCAGTTTATTTGAACTTGTTGCTGTTCGGAAGGGCAATTAGTCTTACATAATTCTTATTAAATACGCCGAATATTTTCCCCTGGGTTAAGGCATAGAGCCATACAACATGAAATTCGAAATACGTTCTACAAGAAACACCCTGTACAATCCTAAATACATAATTCAGCAACGTAGAAGAAACTTCTTATTTTGTGTCAGATTTATGGGACATCCTGTACTTTAATGTAAGAAAACGCTGTAAAGCCATAAAATAAGTAACTTAGACAATGGGGGGAAGGAACTGCATTCCAATCCTCAACAGACAGTTCACGCGAGAAGCGTGGTGTGTGTGGCAGGGCATATGTTATGCGGCCAGGATTTAAAGTAAGGTTTTAATGAGGGAGTCGCATACATCAGAACAGCTACATAATCGATTTACCCCCACACACTACTCCCTTCAGCATTAAGAACATTGGCAGTCCTGTTTCTGAACAGTAGCACAGATTCCATGCTTATTTCAAACTGCTCCTTACTACTCCAACTGCATTTCAAACTACGAGACAATATATGAGAATTTAGCTTCTCGCCTTCGTAAATGGTGCGATTAGTCTTTGAGGTGTGACACCCTTCAGTTTGGTAGAGAGATAGGAATGTTTCTAAAGAACAATGTGATTCATCCCACTGCTTTATGTAGGCTACACAGAAGTAGTAAAAAAAATTCATCAAAAACAACTTTTGTTTATTAAAAACGTATTTGCAGCTACATGTTTCGGGTTGTGTTAAGCCTTTTCGAGCTGAAACATGTAGTGGCAATTAGTGTTGTGCTTGACGAATATTTCTGGGTCTCTTTCTTTTGAAAGAATACACCGTATCCGTCATACCCTGAACATAGAAACAGCAGATTATTCCAAAATTTTGCACATGCAAGTGACATAAAAGAAAAGAACCTTATATGGCATTACATACATTTCAACCTTCGTTTGAGAATTACCCTCAAACTTCGTTTCGTTTCGCAGTCTTTACCTCTTCTACCTACTCAAAGTAAGTGTCGAGTTTGTTTTATTTTCATTTGATAACATTCACACACACACACCACAGTCGGTGGGATTCCTCTGGACGAGGGATCGGCCCGTAGCAGAGACTTCTACCTGACAACTCAAAGACTGCACAAGACAAACATCCATGCCGCCGGTAGGATTCGAACCCACGATCCCAGAAAGAGCTCGGCCGCAGACCTACGCCTTAGACCGCGCGGCCACTGGGATCGGGCAACCTCAAACTTAAGATATTAAAAGTTCCATCAATAAACAAATCATCGGTTTATACCAGTTACTTCAGTCGGTCTTGAAGCTAGACACTAATTAACCATTAATTTTAATATGTTGCATCCTGTTCGCGTTATTTATTGTAGTGGCCCTCTCAAAAACATCAGTGTTTGTACCTAACCGACGCCATTCTCCACTACATATTTCATACGAACCGAGCCTCCATCGGGGGGCTGCTAATTACATTCGGTAGACCGTAAGCATTTAGTTATGACACAAGTATACTACCTGTAGTCTTCCATCTGATAATGACTCAGTCGGGATTAAATACGTAGGGCAGAATTTCAGCAATAAGTTAGGAACAGTAATGTTTGTGAGACCGTGATTGTAATAAATCCTAGCGATCAAGTTCCAATGGCTCGACAGCCCCTAGTGGGCCAGGGCCTCCTCCTTGTCGAGGCTTCGCGATCACACTCAGACACATCAGGCTAGGTAGGACTCCTCTGGACGAGTGACCAGCCCGACGCAGAGGCCTCTACTTGGCAACACCAAACACTCACAAGAGAAAGACATCCATGACCCCGGTGGGATTCGAACCCACAGTTCCAGCACGCGAGCGGCCGCAGACTCACGCCTTAGACCGCGCGGCCACTGGGATCGGCAGTAACCAAGTTACCAATCCATAAAGGAGCTGTTTCCATAATTAAACTGTGCCAAATGCAGACAGACTGTCATAGTCTGAAAAGAAATGACTGTAAAAGAAATGAGTAAAAGCGATAGAACGGTGCAAAGGAACAGCAGCAGGTTAATTAACTACTCTAGAATTTGGCAACCAGAAAAAACATAAAACACGTTACGAGTCACTCTAGATAGTTTCTTGATCACTTTTTATATCCCTCGAATTAGAATCGTACAAACTGGCCACTGTTAGATACCTAAGTACAAAGTCTCACTTATCTGTTTCATCCCCTTTACTTAAATTTGCTTACCTAACCCCCCCCCCCCCCCCCCAGTCATTGGTCAATATCTGTAAAAGAATCCCGCAAGCAACGAACACGCAACGCAAGCTTAATATTACATTCAACTACCAAGTTTTCTGATTGGTCAAAAAGCACAAGTTCTCGTTTGGCTTACGTCCCAAACAAATCAGTTGGTAGTCCGGACACAGAAGCCACTGATGTATAACAAAACAGTAAGGCATTAAAAGAAAACAGAAAACACTTAAGCAAAAAGAACTGAGGATCTAGAAAGAAAAGACCCTAGGAACAAATGCCGACGCAACCATGTTCTGGTCATCTGGAGACGGTCGACGTAGTGAACAAGAAGCAAGCAGAATACGGAAAGCTACAACTCAGTCCTGGCGAGAAAGAAAACAAGAGAGACAAATTACAAGAAACAGAGAAAGGAAAGCTAAAAACGCCGACAGTTAAAAGATGGAATCAAATTTAGCGACAGGTAGACAGAAGGCAAAAAATTGAAAAGCTGTAAGCCTGCTACACAAGAAAAAGTCAGTATTCTCTTCTTACTTCTTCTTCTTACCGTGGAAGATATATTGAACTCTAGAACTGGCATTTTACTAGTTTCACAGGCATGGGAAGTTTTAACAAAGACTCATAAATAAAGTTATAAGAAGGGAAGTCTTTACTGCGAAACAATATTTCCAATGGAGTTCTCTTAAAATTGACGGAAAACTCCTGACAAAAGGAGACACCATCACACAGTGCGTAATAACAAGCACAATTTTGCAGCAGGGTGTTTCGAGTGGCCACAGAACCGTCAGAAAGTCTATACCTATAGACAGTACAATCAACTTCAAAGTCCGCTCATTCGGACTGGCGATTTCTTGTTTCCTTTGATCCGTCAGCTGCAAGGAAACTTCTCTTTGTCTATTATGGCGACACTATCCAAATATAACCCAACAATTATTAAAATGTCTAACAACGCGAAAGATTTTCGTCAGAAATACTTAATTATATGCAGATCCGGAAACATCTGCTTCACAACACATTTCTTTAATGTAATCCGTAGAACATAAAGTACGCTTATCTTAGCACGAAAAACTTCCAGCGCTGTAACACATGAGAATGCAGTGAATGAAAACAGCTCTATTTGAAGCACTTTCATCAGCTGCACAGTTTCAGAAGTCAAGACGCTCAGTAATTTTCTACCGTTTTAGTGTAATACAAAAAAAAAGTTGAAAGTAACACTCAGGACGTACATTCCAAAGAAACAAAAAAACTGTACGTTAGTTAAGAACTGCCATATGTTCTTACTTAAGAGGAAAGGCTGTATTTAATGAGGTTCTGGTAAAACCCGCCATAAGATTGGAAACCAGTGACGCAGAAAGACGTAAAGCCTCAAAGAGAAAGAGAGGTTAAAGACCGTAAACAGATGTGATGAATTCCTCACAAATGCACCAAATACCTTGTTTTAATCTACAGTAGCCTCTTATCCGGTCAAGAATTTTTCTTTTTTGTTTCTGGTATGAAAATGGCGGCAGCAGCTTTTCAGTCGAATACATATCGTTCTGCCTGGCAACAGACAGAATTAGAGTTGTTACCAAGTTCCTGATATTTTTAGTCCAGATGTAAATATCTTACAAGACACGTACAGGAAAATTGGTCACTGAAGTTTGCCTCTTTCAAGGCAGCATTACCATCCCCATATGTTTAAATCCTATCCAGACTGACCCAATGCATTAGCCCGAATCAAATTCCCCCTACACACTGAAGTGAACCATCCCCAATCGTAAAGTTACAAATTCCAACAAATCGTGTACTTTGTGAAAAGCAGATAATCCTGTCAGCTGGGGTCTCCGGTCGAATGGGATGTGTCGCCGCGTCTCTGGGTGATTGGTGCCCGACATTTCAAGACCATGTACTACTGTTCTCATCTTCATTCTTCACTGGACACTCGATCGTTGACGCTGTCTCAAACCGTGGGTCACCAGTCACCCAAAGATGCAGCGCCACAAACCAAGAAAACGGAGAACTCAGGTGCACCGCTGTGAAAGCCTAAAAACTCGCAAAATCCCTCAGCCATTCATAAAATTCCCAGGCTTTTATGGAACCGCAGGGTTCATTTCTGTCTTCATAATTTTTCGACCAAAGGAACAAATTGGAGCACGGTCATTCTTCAGGCGTTCACGCAGTTCCTCGACTACTACGAAACTGGAAATAACGTCACAACACAACAAAGCAGCCTCATGTGGGAACTGATCTTTAACCACGTGAATTCAATGCGTCCCTATACAACGTTCTGTTTATTAGCCACTTTAATATTATTCTCCCATCTGCACCCGCAAACTGGTGCCTCTCCATCAGGTCAGATCGTTCACATCCACAAGGACATTATAAGTTAGGTCCGAAGGCACTAGGATTCTGAATATTCGTGATTTAATGGGACCGATAAACCTTCACGAAAATTGGAAGCGATTGTCGATGTAAAAGCTTATTTGTTTAAGGTACTTATGAAACACAATAAAAAATACAATAAACTCAAGAAATAAAAACACGCCGATCCCAGTGGCCGCGCGGTCTAAGGTGTAGGTCTGAGCACGAGCGCTTGCTGGGATCGTGGGTTCGAATCCCACCGGGGGCATGGGTGTTTGTCTCTTGTGAGTGTTTGTGTTGTCAGGTAGAGGTCTCTGCGACGGGCCGATCCCTCGTCCAGAGGAGACCTACCCATCTATGGTGTGTGCTTGAATGTGATCAAATGAAATCACAAAAACCCTCTACACCTACTGTGAACAAGTAGGTAGACGAGGGAAGGACTAAGAAAGAAAGACAAATAAATAAATAAATAAATAAATACAAACACGTAAAAAATAATTAAATTACTAAAGAACAGCCTCATCACGAAAGGATGAAAGCAATCCATTTCACACGATAAGGACACAACTTGACTGAGCTGACATTCATCTGCGTAAAAGGGAGAATGGAAAGGAAGCAGATTTGCCAGCAACGTTTCGTATCTCGATTCGTCGGAACCAGTCACGAAAGCCGAAACAACGGTATTAAAAATGGGTGATCAATAGAGGTCGAAACTTTGCAAACCGATAAAGAATATGTACGGATAAAAGAAAAGGGCAGAAGAAAAATATGAAATTGAAAATAATCCGCACTGTTACGTTAGACTGGCTCCCAGATGCTCAAAACGAAGTAAGATGGCAGCTAACACACAAAAGAATTATTTGTTGACATTCAAAATAAAAAAAAATGAATTTGACATGTAAAAAGGAAATAAAGGATATCGGAAAGAGAACATGAGGGTCTGTTTCTCGGGGGGAAGGGACAGCTGTCAGATTTTAATCGCAATTCAAGCGTGATGTTAGAAGTATTTCTAACTAGCAAATTATCAAGTGGAAAAGGAAATGCCGTAACATTTTGTATAAGTGGCCATGTCTGCTTTACGCCTGAGTCTTGATGGGGGAAACGCAAGACCAAGGATTTAAAACGTCAACTACTGCAAAGGTAATAAAATAATTATGTCACACAAGAGTCGAAAATTATTCTAAGGGAACGGCATAAGGAATTACTAACCTTTGTTGGTACATTCAAATTTCGGTTAAAATCGGACGTAAATCAGACACTACATTAAGACATGGGTACGTAGGTTTATGACCTCTCGCCGTGATAGGTCTTTATAACCCAGACAGCGTTCCCTGTGAGGTACGCACTGCGGCTGAATGAAAAATAACATCTGAGCATCGAGCCTGATTGATTGAAAACTTCGAGTATCGAAGTTTGAAACATATCGATTGTAAATCTCTCCGCTCACAACACCTTGAACATGAGAGATTGTAGCTCTGTTGCTAAGACAGTAAGAATTCATAGCACGTGTATTAAAATACTCAGTGTTCTGGAAATTATTCACGAATTTTAGCATCTACGGACAATAACAGGACGAAAGGACCAGAAGTGTTATGTCCTGCGGACATTTCTTAACGTGTTTAATCCATAACTGACAGTCCTCTTTTCATTCTTTATTGTTTAAAATATACCGATGAAAAAGCGTTAAGTAAACGAATATACACATACATACTTGTACATACATACATAAATACATACAGGCTACTACTGCTATGATCTGAATGAAAAGTACTCAAAAATCTACATACCTGCGAAGTGGTTTGCCAGGTTACTTTACAGCTGAAAGGTCACTGCTGTTTATACTCTCTATTCTATTTGAACGAACGTCGCTTTTGAATGCGACGAGAGACATGAGAGAGTCACTGTTACAAGAATACCACAGCAAAATATCTCAGCGCTACAAAGAGAGGAGAATCCTTCACTTGCTTTCATTCTCCTTTCATACCTAGTAGAGAACATGAATCCTTCATGAGCAGCACATGTCTCCTGCCAAGCAGTGGTGCACCTGAAGGAAGCAATTACAGCTACAACACTCTACGCTTCAGAGCTTGTGACCTCTTGGAGTTAAAACTCCTGGTAAGCTCTTTGTTCCATTCTAAACTTTACGTCACACTATGACTCGTGGAATTTTGAGTTAATGGACGCGAACAGCAAGGATATAACCATACGGATATATTTGGCACATACGCTCAATAAATCATCGGTTATTTTAACACGACCTACGCCTGTCAAAGCAGTGATGACATGATGCATGGATGTAACATTATTTCACCTAAATAAACTAATGCATTAATTTAAACACAGTTACGTATTCTACTGGTCGACAAACGGAAAGAAAAATCCACATTAGGGGTATCAAAGTGTCTATCGAGGAAAGTAAATTATTGGCAAATTTCTGTCAAATCCAACCTGACCTCGGTCAAATTAAGTCATCTAACAAAGCAGCCAGCAAGGCCTGCATCATATTCAGTTTAACGACTGTTTGAATTGTTTTCCACAATAAGGTAATTATAATTTTTTCTTTCTTTCTTAGTCCTTCCCTCTTCTACCTACTTGTTCACAGAACGTGTAGAGGGTTTTTGTGATTTTTCATTTGATCACACTCAAGCACACACCACAGTCAGTAAGACTCCTCTGGATGAGGGATCGGCCCGACGTAGAGACCTCTACCTGACAACACGAACACTGTACAAGACAAACATCCATGTCCCCCGTGGGATTCGAACCCACGATCTCAGCAAGCGCTCGGCCGCAGACCTATGCCTTAGACCGCGCGGCCACTGAGATCGGCGTAATTATAGTTTACGTAGCAATAATTCTACATGACATTTGAATGCATAATTAACAATTTAAAACATTATATGTGCGCCGTGCTTTAACATAAAATCCCTGCATGCACTGTTCCCTCTAAGCTGCGCGGGTGAGCCGTCGCGCAGTAATTGAAATGCTCCCGCGCACACTAAATTGTTGCCATGCAGCTGGATATGTTCTTTTGAGAAAAACTTTTAAAGCGCCGCGCAAGTTGTCAGGTACGCGCAGCTGGGAAAAAAATTAGAGGAAACTTTGCCTGCATGCGTAGTCTATTTACGCGTTTAGCACGATTCTCAACAAGTAGCCTAAAGAGTGCTCTTTTTACGCCTAACAGAGATGCCCATTCCCCCCCCCCCCCCATGATGTAGGAACTCAGTCCTTAACCATCTGTTAGAAAAGACTCAGCAACGTTCCAACGGTTATTACTGTGTTCAATATGAATTCTGGAAGTGAAAACAACGGACTCCACAGTAAAATACCAATGCCTTTCATTTAGGACTTCAATTTGGCGTGTATGTTAAATTTAAATTTCTTGAGTGAATAATTTACGTTAATAAACACGTTTAGAGATTCAAATCTTCAAGGACGTTACATCGTGTCGACTGGTACAATACAGCGACATTTCGAAGGGACGTAGTGTCTTAGCCTTCAGGGTCAAGCACTCTTCTTGGACTGCTTAATCCTGACCTGAAGGCATTAAATTCCTTCGAAACGTCGGTAACCACTTACCGTTCAACACGAACGCTTGGATCCTTATCAACACGGCTGTCAAAGGCTCTAACATTGTAAACAGATGTCTGTTTTTCATTAAACACTGCGAATTCTACGCCACTCGTCACGTAACAACACTAGACTCACAACAAATTAGTAATTTAAATCACTACAGCCAAACATCAGTGAATAATGGTAGACGATGCTGACAGGCACAATGCGAAAAGCTAAAACATACAATTATCACTCCTGTCATACATATGAACACCAGTCATTGTGTATTATCCAGTAACATGTCTATGGCATAGTTTAAAATGTGTACCTGTCTGAATTTGTTAATTTAAATCACAAACATGCTCGCCTGCAAAATCATACGTAATTAGACGTGATCCAATATTTTGTGTTTATACTGCTACAAAATGACAGCCTGCAAGTAAAATTCTGTTTCGTTCTACTAAGGACACGTATATGAACAGAAGACACATACCGTAAGAACAAATCGAGAAATCTCAGTATTTGCTGAAGCTTTCGACGCCTGTGATATGTTTGACACAAGTCTTTAGCAGTGATTTTGGTAAAGAGACAAGTATTGATTCTGAACATAAGTAGTATCCCAAAGTCACAAAAATAGAAACGTCCATAAAAATTCATGTTCACTAAACATAGGGTCTTTGCTTTTTTTTTTAATCGTCACATCGAGCACAGCGACTTTGTCGCAAAAAGAGCCTGCCACATTCTGGCCCATCAAGTGACAGTTACGGTGTTCATTGCACTTACAAGGGAAAGGCCCTGTATATTTACTTATTTGCGGTGTAGCTATTTGATGAAGCTGTCAGTAACTCAACAAGATGTTACCGCGGAATAACTGTACGACAGTGAATAATTTACTGACAAAGCTTGTCACAACTGAGGGTACCAATCAGAAATTTGTCTGCAGGCACTATATACTGTATATATAACTGTATTCCTCAAAGTGTTAACGAAGCTGTCAGTTGATACGGCTACATATCGTCGGTGGTAGATGAAGGAAATATGAGACGGAACACTGGGGGAATGATACTGGTAGAGGAAAACAGAAGTACTTGGAGAGAAACCTGTCTCGGACTCGGTTACCATTCAAAGGCTAAAGATTATGGGCAACACTCGATGAGTTAAGCTTAACGGGCACAGATGTTATACACGTACAATTCTAAACCGTAGTTTAAGAAACGCTGTTTTGATTTGTATTTTCAAGACTGGGCAGTGGGTAGGGTGCAAAGACTGGATGATTTAAATGTGACATTCCATTGTCCGAATATCGCAAAATATTTTTCAAGCATTTCCCACTAACTAACTAACTATCTAACTAACTAACTATCTATCTAACTAACTAAATAAATAACAATACGGAGCACAGTCTTTCTTCAGAATCTGACAAGTCCTCAGCTAGTTGCGACATCCCCCGCATTTTTTGGAACCTGGAGGTTCCAAAAATGTGGTAAGCATTCACAAGAGCCCGCTGACTGTCTCTATCCTCAGCCATATCAATCCAGTCCATTCTTTCATCCCACTCCTGGAGGATCGATTTTAATATTATTCTTCCATCTACGCGTAAGTCTTACAGGTGGCCTCTTTCCCTCAGGTTTTCGAACCAAAACCCTGTATGAACCTCTCCTCTCCCCCATACGCCCTATATGCCCCGTCCATTTCATTCTTGTTGATTTCATCACGTGAATAATGTTTGGTGAGTACCGAGCATGTAGTCTTCTCCACTCCCCCGTCACCTCGTCCCTCTTAGGCCCAAATATCTTGCTCAGAACCGCATTGTCGAACACCCTCAGCCTATGTTCCTTCATAAATATGAGAGACCAATATTCACGGCAATACAAAACAAGTAAAATTATTCTAAAAGGTTTTGACGATGGTGTATAAGATTATGTGGTGATGGGTTTATGGACTTTATCCATCGTCCGAATAGTAGAATATTAAAAATATTAAAAAATTAAAATCACAACGTTTTCGTCCAGTGATGGAGGCTAGCTCTGTCTAAGGGGCCTAACAGAATAGGTGTTTTTCTCTTCTCCCCCTCCAGTCACCTGAGGACGGAAGCAGAGCCAGCTTCCGAAACGTTATGATTTTAATTTTTTAAATATTTTTAATATTTTACTCTTCGGACGATGGATAAAGTCCATAAACCCATCACCACACAAGTAAAATAATACTTACGTATATTTTATCTTTGTAAATATTTCCCACTACTGAAGACAAAAGCTGTAATGAAATACCGTCAGTACCACACCGTAACTCATCGCTAAACATGGCATTCACTTGTGTTTCGTGGGAAACAAGAGGTTCACGGAGTACCAACACACTCCACAGCGCTGCACTTTAGCACATCGAGCTGTTGGATTCTTGATCTTGTCAACCCTAAAGCAACAGACAGGGTAGATAAAAGTTGAAGTGCCTCTCTACTCGACTGTCCCTGTGACACGACAGATAGGCACCCCACACCACACTTGGGCATGAGTGAGAAAAGGTATCTTACAACGAACTTACCGCCAAGTGGGTTGGACAAGTACACACTTAGCAAGTACTGCACTTTACAGGCCGTTTTGAATTTGAAAGGCTGAGAAACAATAAAGAAAGAAGAATATGTAGTAGGGGATGCATGCATGTGTGCTTGAAGCCCTTTTCGGACAATGACTTTTTCCCTTTCTATTTTGTTTCATTGTTCTTATCTACATGATTAGGTCTATTGTCTTCAGATCGCACCGAACAAAGGTCAATCAACATGAGCGTATGGCAGAAGCACAGGTGACCTTTCACCGATACAGAATTGCAGTTATGGATTCGAATCCCTCTAAAATTAATTCATTTAATGACGCTGTCACTAACTCAGTGCTGAAAGTTACTAATGGCATTGAATAATTAGGATTATACAGATTTAAAAAAGCTGTAAAATACAGAAATGGGTTTTTGGAGACCAGCTGCAAGAACACCGAAAATATTAAAACTAAGAAACGACGTAATTAAAGACGAAGCTTATCTGTTTTATATAAGGACTCAGTGCGTACCGCGCTGTAAACACTCTCCACCTCGGTTATAGAAACCACTCTCTTAATGTTTCACAAGGCAAAAGTTGCTGTTTGTTCTGAGATCTGTACAAAACACATAAACGCAATGTGGGCACCACGTAGAATTTTGTAATGTTAAACCTGGTCGTATGTAAAGTTACCGCTAGGCTTTAAAAGGTTAAAGAAAAAGTGGGAATAACACAGACAATTATGGAAAGAATGGAAAATAACACGTTGAGATAACATGGAAATATATTGTGTGAAGAAGATACCACATGGCCTAAGGGAATATGAACAGGGTCACCTGAAGGAAGAAGAAGAAAAGAAAGACCCGAAATGAAGTAACAAAGGACGTGAAAAGGGTGCTGAAGCAGAAGAATCTAACACCAGAGGAGGCAGCAAAACGACAAATCTGGCGACAAGCGACACAGAACCAATAACCAGCGTACCATTGCAAAACTCTTACAGACAGAATAATTTAGTGGAGAGGGTTGAAGCTGTCGTTAGTTGCAGGATTTGAGGTTCTCACGGTGGTTCTGCTGAAGATTGGAGTCTTCTGGGATGTTACGCAGTGTCGACTGGTAAAAAGTCACCGACGTATAGGAGGATCACATTCCTTTCGTGTTCAGGGTCAAACAGTAAAGCTGCTTGGACTCGCTGACCCTCAAGATGAAGGTATTAAGATCCCTCGGGACGGCGGTAATCATTCACCCGTCGGCATGGTGTAACATCTCAGAAGACCTGAATCTTGAATCTTTGTTTAATTCGAAGTACTATCCTGGAATCTGCCTGGAAGAACTTTGTAAAATCACGATAATCCTCGGCAGTACTGTCGGTCAGCAGACCGAGATTTAAACCCGAGACCTCCCGAGTACTATCCATAGATCGCAAAGCAAGGTGCACCCTGCTAGAGATTAGATGTCCATCCGTCATCTTTTATGCCGCCATTTTCTAACCAAAACCTTATCTCCCATATAAGGGAGGCCTGACGAATATCTAACATACCCAAATAAAATTAAACAGAAACTACTACACCTTTATCTCAAACGCTGCAAAATAAAAATGTCGTAAACAATCTCCGAATGTTAACTAATAAAATAAAAACAATACACTTATTTTGAATGAATAAAAATGATTGCTTTTACTTCCTCCCCGTGAGATTTCTCCACATTTTAATAACTACAAATATGTACCAGTCCAAGTGTTTTAATGAGATAACAAATAAACTTATCAGCAACATTTTCCAGATATTTAATAATGTGTGACTGGCTTTCAGCCAAACAGAAGAAGAGAATGAGAAAGGAAAGAAAAAGTGACAAGAAAACAGAGAAGACCCCCCAAAAAACGCTGTTCCACAATTCTTCATACTTCTGACATGTTAACTTCCCGAATTATATGATAAAGATATTTTCTTATGGGCTAACGTATATCCCTAACCCTTTTGTTTCCCGCGACAGCCATTCCTATTCATATTCACAGCACATTTAGTACTTTTGAACAAAGGCGCCCTCATGTGAGCTCTAAAATCTAATAATACCTTCAGATGCCACTGACCCGCAAACAGTGCTACCGCCTGCAACTGAACGGTACGAAGAACTCGGCAAACGCCGGGTTCTTTGGGTCTAGAGATTGACTGTCATCAGGCTAAGATACATAGCCACATCATTTAAAAAACACAGGGGGGGGGGGGGGGGTTATTTCTACTTTACGTTGTTTTGATCTCCTGCATGGATATATTAAACAAATTCCTAAATAATGTAAATAATTGAGTATATATTTCAATTCCTCAGAGAGGAAATCAGTCACGATCAACACTTTTCTTTGCTTTGTTAAAAATACTAAGCTCAGTACTTTAAACAAAGCAAAGAAAAGTGTTGATCGTGACTGATTTCCACTAGGAGGAATTGAAATATATACCTCGTGTACATACGCCAACTGGGATGTTCAACATCAAAATGTAAATAATATCTGGACAATTGCGAGTTGCCCCAATGTAAAGTACACAGGCCTTTGCTGAAGTTAAACAAATTACATTCTTTGATATGTTCCATGTCCGTGCACTGTCGCGTACTGTCTACGGTCCGCCGCAGACAGTACGTGATACCTCTCATACAGAGGATAAAACCTAAGACACATTCATACTTAACTATATAAACGCAACCATAGTGTACCAATATTATTCTCCCTGAAGATGACCCAGCAGGGTCGAAACATGTAGGAGACTCTTACGAATAAATATTACACACACTTTGGTGCATTAGCTGGTGTTATTATTTCAAATTATATTCTGCCCCAAAAAAAAGGGGAAAAAATGTGACAACGGCACAATTTTTCTATTGCCCTATTTACAGCCACGGCGCTGCACTGTGCTAAGTCTTATAAAAAAATAGAGCTGTAAATGCATTCGAACGCAAACAAGTGTCTGAACGATGAAACTGCAGGTGGAATCCTTTGTGGCCTAAGGTATCCTAGCAAACTGGGAGAAGAGCCCTAGAAAAAACTGATCTCAGACACTATAGACTGTTTCATCTGCACTCAACATGTGACACGTACGTAAAGAGATTATACTGCCAATGATGTGGTAATGAAATGGGGGAAGAAAAATGCGTAGGGCTGAAATAATCCAGACACCATTTTGAATTGTTACAATGGCGGTGAAGGCCTTTCATGTCCAGTGATAATTTGTCACTCGCCATCATATTATATCATTATTTTTAAAAGCTTTCCAGCAGTCACTCCACCTCTGGTCATAGACGAGAAATTCCCACTTTTGTTTGAGTGTAGAACGTCTACGTCTGTAACAGCTTGGTCACGGCCGGCGAAGAACAGGTCCGACAAACAATTCCAAGTCCAAAAAAATATCCCATTTGGTAGGCAAAAAAAAAAAAATATCTTTCTCACTCTCATGAGAGTAAGAACTAAAAAAACTATACTAGACGTGTGAGAAACTGAGGGAAGAGACATCTACCGAAAGAAGACAGAGCGGCAATAAACGGTGCTAAGAAGAAAGAAGAAATTATTGCGCATGGGATGAGAGAAAAATTCTTCGTCTGTCAATGCTAAGGCGGACAAAAGGGGACCGTGAACACTCAACTCTGTCATGACAGTGCAGGATGGCGTTTCAGGCTCAACAGTTGATCACTGTGGCGATCCACAGAGTGGATTTCATTTTCCAAACATCTAAAAGATTTTCCATTCACCCCCAGAACCCTTATAATTATAAAACACTGTAAAGCAATCCGTTGCGAAAAGCATTTTCTGCATATCAGGGTTTCTCTGTCACTATCCAGTGTTTCTACTCGTATTCGCGATTATTTCTTCTTCTATCCACAGTGTTTAATTTATATCGTACTCCAAATAACAGAGTCCTTTTGAGAAGCGAAGAGTTCATTAGCTAAACAAGAAATTCCGAGCCTTCACTACAGTGTCACAAAAGCCCACCACTTGTTCCCGTCATAACCCAGATAGATATACTCCAAGTCCCACCACCCAGGTTCTCCGACCTATTTTAATTTTGCCCCCCCCCCCCCAGTCTAATCGTACGTATTCGGGTTACCCCACCAAAATCCTCTGTGTACTTATCTCCCCTTCCATAGACGGCATATGCCCCACCCATCCCAACCTCCTTGATTTTATCACCCTAATAACTTTTCGACTCAACAGAAAGTAAATAAAGAAATGATTTAGAAAATTACATACAGAAGGGATTCTTAGTTTTTCTTTACTGCAGTCATTTTAGACTTGTTTTTAAATAAATTCTTACCGCCCTTTACAATTTTAACTGAAAACAAAACTCAAAAATTGATCAGACAAATCAAATCGAGAACGTTGAAATAGCACTGAGTGGAGGATACTATTAAAATTGACTTTAAATGATTATGTTCTGCTTGTGTAATGTTGGGGTCTAAAAATTTTTCCAAAAATCTAGCAGCAACCTCAAAATTCTTGGCGCCAGAAGCGTAACACGAAGCAACCCCCACACTGGAGGCCCACAAATATTAGGCGCCACCGTACAAAATTTTGTTGCTCGCACGACCTGGCGCCCGGCATTTGTGCACCCCTGTTGTAGTCTACCGACTATATTCATGTGATCCAGCGGTTGCCTCTCGTGACCAATGTGATGCGATTTCAGTTTCCATAAAAGGCGGAAAATGTTTTTTTTTATCCAAGTTTGGAATAACTTCCCACTTTACTCGCCACGAAAAGCGGGAACAAGAAGCACGCGGGGATATGAGCGACTGTCAGCTTCACAAAGACCACAAACGATCAAGATAGTTAATTAGTTGAAGATTACACGCTACTGGATTGTGACGCCGTGTTGTTTCGTAGAAATTCGTCGTTTCGAAGTAATTTGTTGTTTACATTATATACATAGAAATACCAAATAATGAACTTTGTTTTATTATTATAAACTAGTATTCCCCAACACATGTTTCGGCGTCTAATATCGCCATCATCAGGGGTCACTTACTGTGAAGATCACGTCGATGTCCATATGGTTTAAAACGAAACTTTTGTTATAAACCATATGGACATCGAGTGATCTTCACAATAAGTGACCCCCGATTGATGGCGACATTAGACGCCGAAACATGTGTAGGGTAACACTAGTTGATAATAATAAAGAAAAATTGCATTAGTTGGTACTTTTATGTATATACTACAAAACGCACGGTGATAACAATATAGTTTGTTGTTTACATCTTCAACGTAAAAGTCACTTCTGTACACAGAAGACGAAGTTGGTTACTCCAGAAGTTTATAATTTAACTAGCTACCAAACAACACGGTGTCTCATAACAACTGACAATAATTTGCTGTCAGAACGTCAGATCTCACAGAGTTAATTAGTTGTTTCCGAATACGCCCGTATCCTCTGGCTCTTATTAAAGTCCACCCGACAGGAGACCTGATAATACATTAGACTGCACCACCCCCTGTCATCACACGATTCGTTATTCGAGTCTGCTCTTTGTTACCGTCAAGACTCAGAATAGCCACAGGGGAAGGAAGACTAAATCTGCAATAACCTTTTAAGGTAGGGCTAATTCTGTGGCAAATTATAGCCGCGTAACTTTAAAGACCAGGTGAGTGCTAACAAAGACGGGGCACGTTATTAATAAAACCCGCGTCGTGAAATTAGCAGCGTCTCTTGCACTCCTCGTCTACTGCTAACAATTGGTACAAATTCTTGCTTATATTGTGCCTGTAAGGTGGGGGTGTCCAAACCGTGAACCTCAAGCAATATAGTGGCCGTCATTTTTTTTAAATATTTTTATGCCGAAAATATTGTAGAAAACGTCTGATAATATCCTTAGAGTGATTGAGTGAGTCACACCCGCGTTGTCATGGTTACTAATTTTCAGTCTTTAGCCGCTTGTCATATTTACGACAGTTTCCTTTGTGAGTGATGTCACAACGGGGTTTCCATGGTAACGCTTGGTTAGTGAGTGACGTCACACCGTTTTTCAGGCTAGCATGTGAATATTAGATGCGCTCCTAATACGACGGGCTCATTCCTAGTGTTTGAGATTGATGAATTGGAAATTACTTATCATCCCTACAGCTGCTAAGCTACTTCGATTATGAATAAAAACGCGTTAACTGGGACCCAAACATGAGATTAGACTTGTCCCACTATGACGGTCGCTAAGGTTTGTGTGTAGTTTAAAAGCTACACAGAATTAAAATGTCTATTTCACTAATATTTTTCTAAGAGAATTACAGTATTGAACCAGAATGTAAAGCAAATTGCTAGATTTTGAGGTTCTCATACCTACAAGACCCATTTTAACATCAGCCAACCATCACCAACACATAGGTTTCCAAATCGTCTCTTCCTCGAAGGTTTTTCTGTTTAACACTTTTAGTATATCCCAGGACGTCTGATATATGAAGTTCTAATGGCAGTGAGTATTGAAATTAAAGTGTTCTGGGATGTGACGCAGTGAAGATTTGTAGATAAGTATCGAAGTTTCAGATTATTCATGTAGTCTGCCAGACGCCTAGAGCAATTACATCTCTATAACAGACGGTTATACAGGGTTAGCCAATCATTCGTATTGGACACCGTGACAATTTGCCAGCACTTCAGCAAGTGTTCCGGAAAGACACAAAACAATGTGTCAATGCAGAAGGAAGGCAATTTGAACATAGTCAACAAATATAAATATTTTGTCAATGAATTCCAATCAACAAGTTGCTTCTAGAGTGATTTTTGCGACAGCCTATACAGAATGTTTCTTAAAAAGGCGGCCATATTTTAGATACTTGTTCTTTGGACCAAAAAAAAGTAAAAACCTCATACACACACACACATACATACATACATACATACATACATACATATGCCCGAGGACGTTTAGTTTTCGCGTCTAAGAACCCCTGATGAGAAAAAGAGCATCGTGTGTAACAGTATAAGGGGGACACGTCGAGCACCTGTTGTGAAATGTTTGAATGTGTGCTGTATGAATTTGAAGTGGCAATAAGAATTCGTCACCCTACGACCATTAACACTGGTGTCCAAAATGTTAATTCTTTTCACGTATATCAATTATCTAAGGTGGTCATAATGGAGAAACTAATTCTGGTAGGACATATGTTTGTATGAAGTTTTGGTCCATAAAACACGACTCCAATATATGGCCGCCTATTTCAGAAACACCCTATATATATATATATATATATATATAATATTACCGTCTCCAGTATAATTTACAGATCTTATGGGATAAAAATTCTCTCCCCTTTGTTTAAAATTCTCCCCCCTCTTTTACATTCACCCTAGAAAACTCGATTATAAAGCACCTTTTTCGACACCTGTCACATTTGTTCTCTGCAGCGAGTGTACTTGCTACAAAGAGTTCAGGGCGAGCAGGCAGGCAGGCAGGCAGGCAGTTCTGGATAATGAAATGCAGCCTTGCGGCTATACTATACCTCGCGGCCATCAGCAGCCAATAGACAACAACAATGAGAAGCACGGGTCAAAAGCCTTCTGTTGCTGTTCCTGCTTCATCTGTTTCTTCTAGTAACGTCTCAGATGGCGAAATGACGAAGCAGTTAAGGGCGAGCATTGGTTTAACCCGATCAGCACCCTGAGGGGAGAACTGAACCCAAATGTGTGTGTGCAGGCATTCCGCTTTCCGTCTAAACATTCAATTCTGAACCTGCCGTGTGAGACGGAGAACCAGCCAGCAATAACGTATTACAATACAAGCAATGAGATGTAAAAGCGCTAGGTCAAACCTAGAACATGGACAGTACATGCGGCATCGGTCATGGAATATTGCACTTTGGGACGGTGGAAAAAAATACAACACTTTGTTTACAAATTCCAGGTATAACAATATTATTTTGTAAATATAAGTAATGGGGGGCTGCGGTGGCGCAGTTGGTTGAGGCACTGCGCTACAAACCGGCAGGGCGCGGGTTCGATTCCCGACGGTGTCAGTGGATTTTTCATTGACATAATCCTTTCGGTCGCGCTATGGCCCTGGGGTCGACTCAGCCTCTAACAGAAATGAGTACCAGGAATATTTCCTGGGGGGTAAACGCGGCCGGTGCGTAGGGCAGACAACCTTACCACCTTCAAGCGCCGATTGTCTAGAAATCTGGGAGCCTCGACCTCCTGGAACCCTGTGGGCCTCTCCAGGCCTGTAGTGGGACTGCTTTACCTTTAATATAAGTAATGACCATCACAGCTACCAGGTGATATCAGGCCTGCATTATCTTCCACTTTCCTTTTACCACTGCGTCGACAACCCTGATTTTTACATTATACTAAGCCTAACAAGTACACGTTACGAGAATTATTACGCTGTGCTAAATATATAAAGAACCAGTGAGCATCAGTCAAACGCATATGTGATATAGAGAATCTAAAAACAGCTACATGTTTCGGCCTTTAACAAAGTCATTAACAAAATGTACAAGATTTTATTAGCTTTTAACAAAGCCGTCAGAAAAATGCAAGAGAGTTTATAAGAAGGCGAAATATACAACATTGCAAGTTATACTAATTATGACTGAGATATCAAAATTGTCACATTTCATATTCGTAAACATAACTTTTATTGCAATAAAAGTTTTTAGTAGAACAGTCTGACAAATACGATGGTTTGCAGCAATGTTCTCAAACAACGATAAGCCATTAAATTCGTGAGACTCTTTTACTAAAAATTTTATGACAAGAAATCTCTTTACGATATTTGCGAATACTAAGTGTGACAATATAATACAGTCGAACCCGGTTATAACGACATCTGCTAATACGACACCTCGTCTATAGCGTCAGATATTCTGTGGTACCAATTAATTCCTCACTGTTAACAACAAACATTATTCTGCTTGGTTATAACAACAACCGTTTACAATGCTACAAAATATTCAGTTCCCTTCACGACGTTACAACCGAGTTCGACCTATTTGTGAATGTTAAGTGTGACAATTTGGATACCTATATCTAGATTAGTATAGCTTGCATTGTCGTACATTACGCCTTCCTACGAATCCTGTACAGCCTGGTAATGGCTTTGTTAAAAGCCGAAACATGTTCCTCTTTTCAGGTTCTCTGTATCAAATATGTGTTTCTTTTGAAGAAAACTTCCTTACTCTTTAACTAGTAAGTTCTCCAAAAAGTCAGGTTTTTGTTTCCTATTATGAAAGTGCCACATTCGAATCCGGACAGGAATAGTGATTCTCCCTGTCGCGCTTTTTCGTGGCTTTCTTAATTCTTCAGTCACTCTGGCACTTAAACTCCAACTATTGCCGAGGAAAGAGCGGACCCTTAACTGCATCCACTAATGTATGGCGTACTGACGCATGAAATATGGCAACGCCGCAGCGTCGTTCCAGACTTTACCGACCGTGATCATTCCCTCGCATAAAAGCACTGCAGTTAATACAGCGCCGATAAAATAACCTCTGATGCATTCAGCATTCTAGTATGTATGTGTGTGTGTATGTGTGTATGTGTGTATGTATGTATGTATGTATGTATGTATGTATGTATGTATGTATGTATGTATGTATGTATGTATGTATGTATGTATGTATGTATGTATGTATGTATGTAATGCATGTATGTATGTCACTAAAAATTAGAATAAAAGTGACTTCCTAAATGGTATGTGAGAACGAAAAGTAATTTTGACACATTAGTGTGAACACTGTAAGACAGAGTTGCGTAAAAAAGCTAGACTAAATAAATTTAAATTCCTGTTCTCTGGGATAGCTCATATCGTAAATAAATATAATAATTTTGAAGATTATGTAGAAGAATTGTGGCGTTTAATCTTTGGTCTTATTAGTTTCGAAAATAGATTCATTTACGTCCACATCCATTTCCACAATTTGCACTATATTTTGGTCATACGTGACGCATTTCCGGCGCACAGTTCTGGCAGACTCCATAGCTGATTATGATGATGATGATGATGATGATGATGACAATGATGATCAGTCAGGAAGTAGTGCCGTTCTGGGCGCACGTGTGCGGGGGTGGGCTGCGCCCGACTTCCTGCGGGCACAGTGCCCACACCACATGGGCGGGGATATTGTGAAGGGAAGGCAAATGTCTCTTCACTTGATGATATAAGTGGGCGACGTGAACCAAAATATTCTATCCGGATATTTAAATTACCAAATGACTGCTTTGGCACCGCTGGTCCACACACAAAGCTATGCCCTCGCCAAATTCAGTTTGAAATGATTCCTTGTAGCACTACATGATTCAAAGCATGTGTATATATATATTACTTTTCTCTCTTCTCCTTCATTCCAGTTTCCTTTTCTTACCTCTTCTCTTCCACCTACTTTTTTCCTTTCCATATGTTCTCTTTCTTCTTGTCTCCCCTCGATAATTCTCTTCGACCCCCTCTTCTCTTTCATTCTATTCTCCCTTTTTTATCTCTTCCCATCTCCTTTTTACATTCTTCTGTTATCATTATCCTTCCTTTCGTCCTCACATCTTCCATTCCTTTCCATTCTACACACAGAACATATAGCCAGAGAGTTAGTCAGTTAGTTAGCTGAGTCAGTACCACAGAATATACAGCGTTGAATGTTTGGCGAATTAAGAAGTGGAAAGAATCTGGAACGAATAGGTCATAGCCTAATCCCCGAACTGTATTATGATCAATGTTCCCTCTAAGGTGCGCGGGTGCGCGGCCGAGCAGTAACTGAAATGCTCCCGCGCACACTGAATTGTTGCCGCGCAGCTGCAGTTTATCCATTTTCATTGTAAATATGGGGGACCGCGGTGGCGCAGTTGGCTACAAACCGGCAAGTCGCGGGTTCGATTCCCGATGGTGTCAGTGGAATTTTTCATTGGCACTATGGCCCTTGGGTCGACTCAACCTCTAACAGAAATGAGTACCAGGAATATTTCCTGGGGGGTAAACGCGGCCGGTGCGTGGGGCTGACAACCTTACCACCTTCAAGCGCCGATTGTCTAGAAATCTGGGAGCCTCGACCTCCTGGAACCCTGTGGGCCTGTCCAGGCCTGTAGTGGGACTGCTTTACCTTTACCATTGTCAATATTCATATCATGCATATTATGAAAAAATTTAAGGTGCCGCGCAGTCGTCAGGTCGCGTAAAAATGCTCTGCTAGGAGCAGCATCCGGTCCGCGCAGCTGTAGAAAAAAAAAATTAGACGGAACGTTGTTTATTACTCAGGGAAACTATGAGACAGCCAATCAAAAGCGTCAACATCTCATCAAGCACGTCACAAGCACAAGTCCAAATCCTTACCAAATGAGCCAGCGAGTTCGGTGTTTTATTATTACGCCCCACTACACAGTGTCCGGTCTCACTAGATGGGGCATATCAGTTCCTGAGAACTTGACAGACGGGAAGAAAGCGAATGACAAGTTACCGCAGACCCTTCACTGGCTTCATTAAGTCTTCCACCATAACGCAAACTATAAACGTTGCTTGCTATTCAAGCGTACAATTTTGTTCTGAACAAAAGCCTTCATAACACAAAGCACGTTCAAATTTTGTGACAGCGGGATAATGTCAAAACAGTATTAATGAATGCGTCACCGGAATTCGCTTCGTTCACGGAGTTTGTTGATTCAATGAGCAAACCAAAACAGGAAAGGGAAGGTTATCAAAACAGGCACAAAAAAACTGAAATGTCCCACCCCCCCCCCCCCCCGCACACATTTTTTTTTGTGAAACTTGCATGTTAAACCCAGAAGTTGTTCCTTCTTGTGTGGTACAAAGCCGCAACTTCCTGTATCTGCTCTCGCATCTTGACGGTCTGTCTGGATAGGTTAGTTCCGAGATGAGCCTCAACCGATGCAGCTACCACAACGTTATAAATAAACACGACTAAAAGCAAACTGCGGGCACTTAAACACGCACTGCTAGAAAAAGACAAAACGTGCGAACAGAAGGTACTTGAAAACTTTTTGTTAGCAAACATGTTAATGGAGTTCATGATGGACAGAATGCAATAATCAGGCGAGGAATAGCAGATGATTAAAACGAAATAAAGTCGAAAATGAAGAGAAGGAAAGAAGATAAGGAAACCTCAGAACTTTCCAGATGTTAAGGAAGATGTTTATTACTGTGATAATTAGAAGAGGGCTGCAGAAGAAGAGCTGAAGACAAAACAAATTTGTTACGTGATACTAAATATGCATATTCATTGGCGGCTAGAACTGCGCCTACATTAGCGGCGTTTTTCAGACTGTTTATTCCGTGTATTACCGATATCCATTTCGCAACATTCAACCAACAAAACGCACAATACTCTTCCTTAAATATTTATATTACAATATCAAACTGAGTTTAACTACGCGTTTCGATCCACAAGACAGCATCTTCACGGAACCAAACCAAAGCAATATCGAATAAAACCAAATCAGCCACTTTTATACACAGTTGGCATAGTGTAAAAGAGTCAAATAGTTTAAAATGTGGACAAATCTTTTTAGAATTGTCGTATAAGTGTGTTGGATCTTGGTGTATTATCACGGAAGCAGCCTACGTACTTAACGAAATTTAACACAGCGGCTTTGTCGACATGCAACACGCTGTAGCCCGATACGTAACATATCGAAGTACATGTTACAAAATCTGTAAGGTAAAGGTAAAGGTAAAGGTCACACTTTGACATGCCTAAGCAGGCACAGAGGCGAGGCGGGGGTATATCGCCAACCCATTCCCAATCTCGGCGCTAGAAGTGGGTGAGTGGCCAGCACCACACCCCGGCCGCTTTACCCTCGGAAAGGACCCGGTACATATTTTACAGGAGTCTGGGTGGGCCTAAGCGTCGGTCTAGAGGGGCACGAAAAATCTCACTCCACCGGGATTCTATCCCCGAACCATCCAACCCGTGAGCGAGTCATTTTGAAAGAAGAAAACGGAAGTGGATGATTTCATGGAAAATATACAGAGAGGAAGGGCAGTGCTTGTAGCAAACTGATGTATTTAAAGTATGAATTTAATAAGATAATCTTTATATTGTTTACCCCGTTGAGTGTTACACTGAATAAAAACTGTAACAGTTTTTCAGTTCTCAGTCGAAAACAATACAGAAAATAATCGTCCTCGACTGAAAAACGCCACAGTTCTTATTTAATACACGAAAACTCATTAGTGAACAAATCCAAATGAGAATTGGAGGTTAAAAGGAGAGAAGAGAAATTAATTTACTGAAACGTAATGTCTCTGTCGTATGTATACCTAGCTCCTTGTAACGATCCCTTGTGGCATAAATTGCGCTAGCTGAGAGGGCACGCTGTGATTCGAGAACTCCAGCTCTCCACGAAGTAAAATCTACGAACCTCGTAAGTAAATCAGGACTTTACGACAATCGAGGAACGCAAGACACTGGTGGCGTGTTTACTGTTATTTTGAAAACACCAACGGAGCTGGGATTGCTCAGTCGGTGCAGTAAACACGCTACGGGTTGGACGACCGAGGAATCTTAGTTCAATTCTCAAGAGGGGCAAGAGACAACTCTCTTTGTTTCCAGCATCCAGAGCGGCTTTGTGCTTCATCCAGCCTCCTATTCAGTTGACACCTTAGGCTGTTTCCCCGAAGGTAAAACAGATTGGACGTGAAGGAGACCAGTCAAATCCATCTAGGACCGAGATTAACCTTTTAAAGCCTAGCGGTAAGATTACGTACCACCAGGTTTAACATTAAAAAATTCTACGTGGTGCCCACATTGCGTTTATGTGTTTTGTGTGGATCTCAGAACAAACAGCAAATTTTACCTTATAAAACATTAAGAGACTGGTTTTTATAACCGAAGTGGAGAGTGTTTACAGCGCGGTACGCACTGAGTCCTTATATAAAACAGATACGCTTCGTCTTTAAAGGGTTAAAATGACCACAACCGTACTTCCACCCCCACGTAAGCCATCATGACGTCCACAGAGACAACTTTACCTTTAGCGGGTCTGTTTATTTTTGGAAACCCATGCAGGATGAAAGCATTCATGAGTTGGAGCTCAGCTGAACTTTAAAGCACTTCAAAATTTTACACACGTTTTTATTTAACAATGTACAGTTCGGATTACCTTCCAGATGGACTCGGACTTGTTTCAGTGCCATACATATTAACAACAGACCCTACGCACGAAAAACGCAAGCTGTACGTTAAGTTCCCATGTTTATCCACCAACCTGGTCGAAGCATCACGTACTTGTCTTATGTTTATCCATACGGCCACACAGTACTGGTGTGGACGTGCTTGTGGAAAGCACAGACAGAATTAGCTTCGGTCAATTACCACACACACACACCAACGCAGGCTGAGTAGTATCCCATAGCATAGCTCTGAAGGGAAAGGGTTCAAAATATCATTATGCAATACAGGTTTATGGTTAGTGCAGGGCTCATACAGTTACCGTACCGTATGTCAGTCCATGCGTCACATACACGTCACTATATGGATAGGTTGTAACAGCTGGCGAACTTCCAGAATCAGATGGAGCTGCTGGATGTGACCAGACGCCGGAGAGGTTGATGAGCACATTTCTATAGTTCTAAAGTTTTTACACTGCTGCTAAATTATCAATACTTAGTCTCGAATCAACACAGTGAAATTATTTTCTTTCTTTGGACTTTGTCCATCCTGTAACTTTAAATGTAATATTACGTTTCGGAAGGCGGTTCTGTTTCCGTCTTCAGGTAAAGGAAAGAACGTAATCTGGTGGACCCCTTAGAAAGCGCTATTATCCGTCACTGGGCACCACAGTCAAGTAAACTTGTTAAGATGCGCACCTGGTACCAGATCTTGTCCATTGGTAGTTACAGGTAAATAGCTACTAAAAAATTAAAACATAGTTAGAAGACTCAGAAACAAAAACTGGACAAAATCTGGTCTAGGTGCACATCTGGAAAGGTTTAGTGGACTAGGGTGTCCAGTGACTGAGAACAGCTCTTTCTAAGGGGTCCAACAGATAAGGTGTTTTAATTACCTGAAGAAGGAAGCACAGCCGGCTCCTGAAACTTAGTACTCTACTAAAATTAACATGACGGGAAAAGCCCGAAGAAAGAAGGGTACTTCACTAAATCAGATGACACCGTCTAAGCCCTATATAGTTAAATGGTCAAAGTTTTACACCACGAAACTTAACTCTTCCTTCAAACACGGAGGTTCATTACCGTGTTCACAACAGCCCAACACCTTTTCCTCTCTTCAGCCAGATGAATCCGGTCAACGCCATTTCATTACATCTCATGAAGATCCATTTTAATATCATCCTCTGATCAACGTCATGGATTTACAAGTGGTCTCTTACAGTCAGGTTTTCCAACTAAAATACGGAATATACTTCTCATCTCCCCCCCATGCGTGCCACAGGCCACGCCCATCTCATCCACCATGGAGTGATCACCCTAACGATACATGACAAGCAGGACAAATCGTTTAGTTTCTCATCCTGCAATTTTATCCCGCTCCTGTTGTTTCCTCCCTCTTTGGCCAAAACATCTTTCTGAGCAACGTGTTCTCAAACACCCTGCAACATATTTTCTGCCCATAGCACGACAGACCAAGTTTTATACCCATATAATACAACAGAAAAAATTAGATTTATGTCTATTTTAATCTTTGTGTTTCTGGCCAGCAAACGAAGACAGACGATTCTGAGGCGACTGGTAGCATGCACTCTGTACATTTAACCTGCTTTTAATTTCTTCCTGTACGCAATTTTGATTTGTTCGTGTCGCTCCCAAACATTTGAATTCAGTCACATTCTCAGACGATTAGCTACCCATTTTTATGCTGTGATTTTGTTGTAGATTCTATTTACGAGCTATAAACATAACACACACTTAGTTTCAATTCTCAATTTTTAATAATATTACTTACGAAGCTGTACATTTCTCTTTTTACATATTTGTACACAGCCTGAAAATGTTTTAACATACCCGAAATATCTACCTGATTGTGTATTTCAATAAATACATTTTGTGCTAGACTGTTAATTATTGCTGTATATTTAATTATTAGTAATTAAACAGACATGATACGCTAATCCCTAATTAATATTCTGATTGCGTCAAAACATGCATCAATACAAAGCTGCAAAGAACATGTCATAATAAGGTATAAAAACAGCAACTGAAAGCAGTAAACTCACATGGTGGGGCACAAACAATTACATACGCACCAAAATATCAACCGTCTAAAGGGGTTACAACAGATATATAACAGGCGCAACTGAACAAGTGTCTCACCACGTCTACCAGATGACGGAAGCGGAAATACCTTTCGAAACTTTGCGTCAAATTCCCACATTTTTAAAAATTAAACCACAGACACAGCCCAAAAACTGAGAGACCTCAACCCTTTAAAGCCTAGCGGTAACTTTACGTACCACCAGGTTTAACATTAAAAAATTCTACGTGGTGCCCACATTGTGTTTATGTGTTTTGTACGGATCTCAGAACAAACAGCAACTTTTGCCTTATAAAACATTAAGCGATTGGTTTTTATAACCGAAGTGGAGAGTGTTTACAGCGCGGTACGCACTGAGTCCTTATATAAAACAGATACGCTTCGTCTTTAAAGGGTTAATGTTGCTGTATTCATTACCAGCTCACAAGTACGTCAACCTTTCAGTCTAAGGCCACACGTACAATATAGGCTAATCGGGCACAGTGTAAGGATCAAAGAAATCCGACAGACCGACGGACATGACAAGTACTCCCACACATATGGCAGTAGCCGTAGATTGATCTAATGTTACAGGGTGGTCCAACACACTACATAACTTAAAACGAAATCAAAACTGTAACATTTCTGTTAACCGAAATGCTTCCTTCCACATCCTTGACAATTCATTCTTTACCAGTCATCATAATATTCGCCGCTATAAAAGCACTGGCGACACGCTGTGGCTCGCGGGCCACTTCTGGACGTCGACCCTTCCCCACGTGGACCTTGGAGCATTTACTAACGCATAATTTTAATGCACTGAATATATTAATATTCTGGTTTAAAACCCCTTTGTGGCACTTCGCCAAATCGTTCGTGTCTGAATGACCCGCGGACAAAAAAAGGCTTGCGTAACACTGCTATATAGCATACGCTAGAGAACGTTTAACGTTATGTTTGCAGTGTGTGTGTTATTTAAGAATGCCGTCAAATAACAAAGCTGTACAGTTTCAGTGATGGATGGATAAATTCGTTTCGTACTCCTTTTCTCTTCTAGACACTTGTTCACAGCAGGTGTGGAGGGTTTTTATTTTCACTTGATCACACTCAAACACACACCACAGTCGGTAGGACTCCTCGGGACGAGGGACCTGCCCGTCGCAGAGACTTCTATCTGACAACACATACACTGTAAAAGAGACAAACATCCATGCCCCCGGTGGGATTCGAACCCACGATCCCAGCAAGCGCTCGCCCGCAGACCCACGCCTTAGACCGCGCGGCCACTGGGATCGGCGAGCAACGGTGGTATGATCTTCTTCCAATCGCTCGACAGCCCTAGTGGGCCCAGGCGTCCTCACTGTCAAGGCTTCGCAATCACACACAGTTTGACACACCACACTCGGTAGGACTCCCATAGACGAGTGATTAGTCCTTTTCGTGACAACACAAAACACCCACAAGAGACAGATATCCCAGCCACCGGCGGGATTCGAACCCACAATCCCAGCAAGCGAAAGGCCGCAGACCTACATCTTAGAAGGCGCGGCCACTGGAATCGGCGGTGGTGTGATACTGGCAGGTGGAAACCAAAGTATGCCGACATAAACCTGTCCCAGTGCCACTTTGCCCACCATAAATCCCACCAACAGTGTCGATAAGGAACCTATGTAAATAAAATCACACCGCATATCTGAAGATGGAGACGGTGTGTACCCTCTAAATATCAGTTCATACAGGGCGTCATATCCCATAAAAGAGGAATCTTCACGATGAGGTTTCGATGCTGTTTTTGAAACAATTCAGAACTAACCAACTAACTCCATGGAGCAGAGGCCTTCTTCAGAAGCTAACAGTTTCTCAGCTAGTCAAGAAATTCCCCGCATTTTATGGAACCCCGAGGTTCGCTATCGCATTCAAAAGAGCCTGCCACCTGTCCCTATCCTGAGCCAGCTCAATCCAGTCCATGTCTCCCTATCCCACGGCTTGAAGATCCATATTAATATTATCCTCCCATCTTACGCCTGGATGTCCCAAGTGGTTGCCTTCCCTCAGGTCTCCCCACCAAAATCCTGTACGCACAAACAATTCAGAACACCCCTGGAAAATAATAAGTGGGTCCTACCTGTTTCAGATCCAGGGTCACTGTGACCCACTCGTATTGAGGCCCATTTTGAAGGCTCGGGCTCTGCCACCAGCGGGGGGTGCCATCAATAGCGTGCGTGATGGGGTGCCTTTTGTCATGGTCCGGGGAGTTCGCATCGCACACTCCACACTGCGGGGCGCGCATCTGCACGTGCTCCACGAGCTTGCAGTAGACTTCAGGGCCGGAAGAACCGCACGTCGCGTTAACAGTGATCGTCGCGCGCGTCGCCAGGTTGAAGACGGTCGGGAAGAGGCCGACGTTGTTACCATTGTCATTGCTGTCGGACTCTGGAAGTAACAAAATTGTTGATTATTAGTTACCACACAGTATCGCATCCAAGAAGAAACTAATGTCCGTAGACACCGCTCTGAAAACCTCATATCTCTATATATAGAGGGCTGACCAAAATGTGGCCCTCCAGGAAGTATTTACGGCCCTCTATCAACTCAATAGTTTCAGTAATACAGTTTAACACAGCATAGTAAGTGTACAGAACATAATGGAGCAAAATTATTAGCAGAGAAAATTTTTACAAATTATAACTCACTAATGAAATATTCTCTGGTTAGCAGCCGCGTCAGGTGGTTTACTCGCCATTTGACCACCTGACGCGGCTGCTAGCCAGAGAACATTTTATTCAATATAGTGGCCATGAAAGCTTTGAATTATATGTAAACTCATCACTCTTAAGACAGCACGCAGCGAACCAATCATTCTTTGTGATTTACCGACTTCAGTAAGGCCTATTACCTTGTCGTTCAACCGTACTTTCAGCATAGCCTATTGTTTGCAAATAAAGGCATTCTACCGATGTTCTCTCTAAGCTGCCCAGATGCGCGGCCGCACAGTAACTGAAATTCTACCGCACACATTGAATTGTTGCCGCGCAGCTGGAATTTTTCAATTTCATTGTAATTTTCAATTTTACAATTCAATTTTAAAATTTCATTGTATATATTCTGGTTATGTATATTATAACAAACTTTTAAAGTGCCGCGCAGTCGTCAGGTCGTGTACAAATTTTCTGCTCAGAGCAGTAGCAGGTCGGCGCAGCTGTAAAAGAAATTAGAAGACACGTTGCATTCTACTGAATTCAACGCCCCCCCTCCCCCCTTCAATATACGTATAAAAAGTGTGGCCTTCAGGCGAGCCCTTAACCTTTTAAAGCCTAGCGGTAACTTTACATACCACCAGGTTTAACATTAAAAAATTCTACGTGGTGCCCACATTGCGTTTATGTGTTTTGTATGGATCTCAGAACAAACAGCAACTTTTGCCTTATAAAACATTAACAGACTGGTTTATATAATCGAAGTGGAGAGTGTTTACAGCGCGGTACGCACTGAATCCTTATATAAAACAGATACGCTTCGTCTTTAAAGGGTTAACGAATTAAGTGACCCCCTGTGGGTTGAAGTTGGCCAGCCCTGCTACAAAGCGTTCTTTTCAAGTGCGGAGCTCAGCAGTGAACACGAGGCGGCATCATCGATTGCTAAGCAGTAACGATATCCTCTGTATGGCGCGCAGTTCCGCGTTAAAAGAAACACGCTGTATTATACATTTCAGTAACATGCAACACTGGATCTCATGAACATATTTCACATTACAGATGCTGTATATGACCCAAACGTGCAGAAATATTTAAACTCGCAAATCTGTAACGTGAAATAAAATATTCATGAAACAGAATGTATGCCACCGAAACTTACAGAAATGTTTGAACTAACAAATGTGTAATGTAAAAAATATTCAAGAAATGCCTTTCTGTATATGACTACAGGGTGTTCAGACTCGTAAATACCCCCTTGCGGAAACCAAATGCCCGATTCCTCGATCATCCAGGTGATTGCACTGTTACCGCACCGATTGCAAACCCTATGCCGATTTTCATCACATTGCGCAGACTCCGGGATTGTTTATAGCTTCTTTACGTTAAACACTCTTTATTGTTTACATTTCTGCCTTCTGAATAACACAGAAAGCAACCTAACGTTTAGTTGCAAGGATTGTAATGTGACTGCATTTGCATGATAATGCATTAAATTGATGGCTTTATTCGCAAGCTTAGAATTCATTTGCATGCAGTCTACTGATCACCGGTTGATTAACTGCGATCCACGTAACACCCTCCTTTATTGGGCTCGGCAGTTGGAATCAGGCGCTGGGACAGGCCTCAGTGTCTAGCGCCAGCAGATGAACGTTCCTTCTGCCCGGTACAATCGCAAATAAGCACTGACTGCGTGCAGTGAGTTACTAAATCTGTCTGGAGCTACTATGGCAGACGAACACGTGCTATTTATGTAGAAACTCGGGTTGGAGACACGTGACATATCCTTCAATATACCCCCCCGTCAGCAAGCAATGTCACAGCCTTAAATGTGCGATTCTATGCCCGAGGTTTGCGAGCGATAACATCCATATACAGGGTGTTCACAAAAAGATTGTTATAATTTCTGTAAGTTTCTTTGTAGTACCATTGGCTCTTATGTTGGTACCGTTGCGGAAGGTAACGCTGGGAGTTTAGTTTGACAGTAATATTTGTTAGATGGCAACCTACATGACAGCAGAGAGTGTGCACATTTTGAAAACGTCTTTGCAAATGTTGCCTAAAACCAGTTCCGATAAATTTATGCTAGCATCCTAATACTTTATTATAGAAATGGTTTGATTTTATTCTACACGAGGGATGAGCCTCCAGTGGCGATTGAAGTTTTCAGTCTCTGCGGGGTAAAAACATCCAGTGCCTAGGTTATGAATGAATGGAGATATACATTCATTCCCCAAAACGTCTCCATGGCATGCATACAGACAGATTTTACCTTCACGTGCCCGTGGAGTAGTGAAAATGATGCAGTTAAAAATGTAAATATATGTTTTGAAATCCACAAAACACGTAAGTTCAGTGGGTGTAATATCATGATCCAGATCGATCTATTTTTTCATAGCGATAAAAGTGTTCGAAACCATCTTCGAAATAATCCCATGTGGGCTACAGTTCAGTAATTTACTTCTCCGTATTGATCCAAGCAAAATCGACATATTTGCCGGTAAGGAAAGTTAACTACACGCTGTTTCCATCAACCAATTTGTTGTTTCTCATTGTTTTTCTGAAAATATTTATTTACAAAAAGTGGAGAACGGCAGTCGCAGCTTCTAAACACACATTTCCTGATTTGACATTATTATTCGCAAATACCGTACTTACTGTTACCCATTGTACAGTAGCTAGGTTACAGGATGGAAGGCTGGAGAATCGCGGTTACAGCCCAAGCTCAGGCAAAATATTGCTCTTCCCTCGAAAGTTTCCACACCAGACCGCATGTACCGACAACACAATATCTTACCCAACAGGAAACACAGGCTCTTTCCCAGGGGCATAACGGTCGGACAGTAAAGCGGATCCACTTACATCCATCAAGTTAAGAATGTGTGGCGCTATAACTGCACTACCCCATACGCCTTCATACCGTGATGCACGAACACGAACAACCGCCTCTTCAATCCTTACGTTTGCTGCAGTATGACAGACGCCTGTAATTCTTGTCTTAACATCCTAAGAACACCAATCAAGTATGGCGTATCATGTCAGGGTTAACCAATGATTCAGTTCTTGAGATTTTCACTCTTCTGAGATGTTACGCAGCGTAGATTGGTAGTTAGCTACCGACGTGTCGGGACAATCTAACGGACCCCTTCAGGGTACCTTGAAAGTGGGGCCGATAGATTGCCCCGAAACGTCCGTAAATAACTATCAATCGAAGCTGCGTAATATCCCAGGAAAGCGAAGATGTCATTTACCCCGCGGCGGAAGGCTTAAATCACGAAAAATTCAGTTCTTATTTGGTCAATTTTCAAATGTCCCATCCCGTTGTTTTGTATAATATTAATCTGTTTTTCCAGTCAAACACAACTTTTCTTTGTAATATTAACCCTTTAAAGACGAAGCGTATCTGTTTTATATAAGAACTCAGTGCGTACCGCGCTGTAAATACTCTCCACTTCAGTTATAAAACCCAGTCTGTTAATGCTGTATAAGGCAAAAGTTGCTGTTTGTTCTGAGATCCGTACAAAACACATAAACGCAATGTGGGCACCACGTAGAATTTTTTAATGTTAAACCTGGTGGTACGTAAAGTTACCGCTAGGCTTTAAAAGGTTAATATTATTAATATATGGCTACTACGTGTTTCGGCCCACTAGTGGGCATCAACAGGTACACAGTACAAAAACTAAAAGAAGGTGTAAAAAAAGGCGGAGGCCTCAGCCTTTACACCTTTAGTTTTTGTACTGTGTACCTGAAGATGGCCCCTAGTGGGCCGAAACACGTAGTAGCCATATTATAATAATAATAAGAAGAAGAAGAAGACGAAGAAGAAGAAGAAGAAGAAGAAAAGTTGTGTTTGACTGGAAAAACTCACTAATCTTATTTGGTCGGTGTAAGTCTTTTACGGTAGTGCCAGTTGCTGGAGCGTATTTAATATCGTTTAACTACAGCATGTTCCTGTAAATGTCTCTCACCCACGGTTAACTGGAAGTACGTTACACAGCTTATCCCTGGTACAGCTCACCCAATAGATTACAGCACAGACACTGATTACAACTTTTTGTGCCTAGCTCAGATTACCACAGTTTGTTCGTAAAGTTACAGGATTTTGTGTATAAATCAGAGGTACTGTAAATTTCAATCGCGACCTCCCCATAGCTTCTTCTTGTGGCACGTGTTAGGAAGACAAGCAAGTGTGGAATGTGGAAAGGTGCTGCCCCCTTATGATCAGATATACAAGTAAACGAAATGAGAACTCTACTGCTGATAAAGTCGAGAGTCAATCCTACCTTGAAAAAGGGAAAAATTATTACAGCCCTGGCTCTACAAGGGGTGGGCCTTTCGTACCACTTTGTTCGATACAAAGAGAAGCCGACAAGGCACACCCCCAATCTTCAGCTTTAATAGCAGTACAGAAAGCAGAGTGGCTCCAGGGTACAAAATGTAGGGTGTTGAAGGGTCGAAATCCCGACTACTCCTAAGCTATTGTTCAACAAGAAGGGCAGGTTCATGGACTCAGCGTGGGGTGGCGGACTTTACTTTTCCACGGATACTAAGAAGTACACAAGTGCAGTCTACAGAACAGATAAGAATTTATACCAGTGCCACAGGAGGGCTGTTCCTTCAAAGACAATCTTTTACAAACGTGGGTTAAAATAATTGCAGTGTGACGTCAAGTTACACAGACAGCTTGGAGGCATAGGTGTTGTTCTGTACGATTTTGTTTGGCCTTCATCTGATAAACCAGCCACTCGGCCCACTGGATGCAATACCAGGCTTATAATACTGGTGAGTGAAAAGCTGTATCTTATTTCGTCAAACAGACACGTCAGGATGGTAGATGTAAACCCGGGAAGAGGAGGGATACAGTGTCCGTCGTCTTACTTCAAGTAACAGATTAGCTTGTAAGTTGTCATCAACGGTTAGGAAATTCCATTAACCATTAGTAATTTTTAACATTTCGTAGTCCTTCCCTCTTCTACCTACTTGTTCGCAGCAGGTGTAGAGGGTTTTTGATTTTTTTACTTGATCACACTCAAACACACACCACAGTCGGCAGGACTCCTCGGGACGAGGGATCGGTCCGTTGCAGAGACCTCTACCTGACACCACAAACACTGTAAAAGACAAACATCCATGCCCCCGCTGGGATTCGAACTCACGATCCCAGCAACCGCTCGGCCGCAGAACTAAGCCTTAGACCGCGCGGCCACTGGGATCGGCCATTTTAGACGACATACACAAAACTGAGCGTACTGCTGGTTGTTATTGGGAATCATTACTGACGCAGCTGCAGGCACTAAATTAAATGAAGGATAAAGGATTACCTATGGTTAATTGCTTCAATTTCTGGAACAATATCACAATTTCATTTTCATGTCGAACATTACAGGATAATTTAGGGCTTGAAATATTAAATCTGGTATTTATGACTTCAAAGGGCCACGCAGTGGCGCAGTTGGTTGAGGCAATGCGCTACAAGCCGGAAGGTCGCGGGTTCGATTCCCGATGGTGTCATTGGGCATTCCGGCCGCACTATGACCCTGGGGTCGACTCAGCCTCTAACAGAAATGAGTACCAGGAATATTTCCTGGGGAGGTAAAGGCGGCCGGTGCGTAGGGCTGACAACCTTACCACCTTCATGTGCCGAATATCCTGAAATCTGGCAGCCTTAACCTCCTAGAACCCTCAAGGCCTGTCCAGGTCTGTAATGGGATAGCTTTTATTTATGACTTCGAGAAAGACTCTACCCTCTGTTTAATTACTTCCCGCCTTTTATGGTAATCGAAAGTTCATCACTGTGAACACAAAACCTAGCCAGCGGACTCCATCCTGATTCAGCTGAAGCCACTCAATTCCCACTGGGTTTAAAGTCACAGAGTACCTGTTTCTAGCAGGGGTAGCGTAGTTGGTATACTGACTATGCTGCGGGCTAGACGAACAAGAAATGGTTAAGTTCCGGGCAGGGACAAGGAATTTTTCCTTTCTCCAAAGCTTCCAGGCCAATTCTGTCACCCATCCCACCTCCTATTCAAGCGGTATGAAAAACAGTTTCCAAGGGGGTAAGGACGATGGGACGCGAAGGTGACCACTCACTTCCATCTGGTGCTAAGTTTAAAAATGAGCGGAAATATACCTCCACTCCCACACATGCCTTAATGGAGTGCGCATCGACTTCACCATAAATGTAAAATAAATAGTGCAAATCAATTTTAAGAAAATGTAATCACATGTAATACCACCAACTTCTACACAATACTGAAGTACAATGTAACAAACTTTTTTAGACTGCCGACATGTTTTTAACGAATTCTTAACCAACTAGGCTTGCGTATTTTTAAGCGCTCTGTGTGCCTACCCTGACGATGGTGTGATGCTACACCGAAACATGTCGGCAGTTTTATACAGTTTGTTACAGTGTAATTGAATATAGTGTAGGAACTGGTGGCGATACGTGTTGTTAGAATAAGTATGTACGTACACGGTATGGACAATTTTAAATTTAAGAAAAGTATTTCACAGACAAATAGCATGTGAACAAGACAAGACACACTCTAGTCTCACCTCTCTACTGCAATATGTGAACCGACATTTTACATCATTTCGCCTGTAACTATTTGCGTCTGGGTGGAGCGGAATAAAAAATTGTTACACTAAAGTGCCTCATTCATGCCTACACTTCTGCAGCTGCACAAGAAGCCTCCAATATTAAACCTGCTAACACAATACTCTCTTAACGCGTTACCTTCATTCTTACATGCATGGCATATCCTGCGATTCCCGCCTTACTGCACTATTCTAATGCTCTCCTTCAAGAATGCTGAGCGAACCATACGATATTGCAACAACCAGATGTCAGGAGAGGTAGGTGGAGTAAGGTGCGCGCGTGTGTTGTATAATGAAAGAGGCATACCAACAGAATAAATGAAAAACGTTGGTCGAAAATAAGGTCAAAAAAGAAAGTTGATATATGGTCCAATTAAAATAATTTTTAAAGAAGTGGCAAACGGACAAGAATTAATGCAAGTTGCAGCCTGCCGCACTACAAAACGTATAATCCCGTTACACACTGTGAGCAGGTACAAATGATCTGAGTTTATGTTAAAATAATACTGGCAGCAGTAAAGTATAATGCACAATCACAATAAAAAGCAATTTATAAACAAGCAATTTTCACCTATACTGATTTCACCCCATGTTCCAGCTTTTCAGTCCGGATGTACACAATTTAAATAAGCCCAGGATTACCCTGATTTAATTTGTTTGTTCTGTTTCCCCAGTTGTCTCCTAAGACACTATTTGAAAGTTGCTTGTTTATTTCTAAACCTTATAGCATAAGTTAAATTCCGTTTTTAGGTTTTCGTACTGAACTCTACAGCATATGCAGCTGGAACAGCATCATTAAACATATTAAGAACTCAATGCTCAATTAGGTAACAAGCACCCCTGTTAATTGTGGGACCAAGGCCGAGGTAACATCTGAGGAATTTATGCCGCTGTTTTATCTTCTCAAGCTAACGGGCAATAAACGTGGAAAGGCCAAAACAAGATAAACCACATTACAACTTCCGTTTTCCTTTATATTTATATTACAGACAGGTGGGATCCGCCAACAAGACGTGACAGCTCGGGCGGTACAGCGAACAGGTTACGGGCTGGACGACCGAGAAATGATGGTTCCACTACCGTCACAGGCCCCATGTATTTCCCTTCGTCTAAACGTCCAGACCCGCTTTGGAACAATCCAGCCTCTGGTCAGTGGGTATCGGGCTTATTTACCGGCGGGTAAAGCTCCTGAATCATGACGGTGATCATTCACCTGCATCTAGTGTCGACGTTAAGAATGAGTGGAGCTATACCTCCACAAAGACAACTTTATATTTACATACTTCATATTATATACACTGTGCATCTTGTCACAATGTTCATAACGAACAAATTCACTTGATAAAATACACATGTAATGTATATTAAATGCCCCTACATATGTTTCGACAAAAAGTTTCATCTTCACGGGATTCATCACAAAGGAATGCAAGAACATTACATCAATTTACATGTTCAAAAATTAAATATTAAAAACCCAAAAACATACAAATGTCACAGTCACAAGTTATGATGGTGCCCTTACGAAAGTCTTTCTACGTTTTTGCGTTTTTAATGTTTAATTTTTGAACATGTAAATTGATGTAATGTTCTTGTATTCCCTTGTGATGAACCCCCTGAGGATGAACACTTGTTGTCGAAACATATGTAAAGGTAAAGCAGTCCCATTACAGGCCTGGACAGACCCTGAGGGTTCCAAGAGGTTGAGGCTCCCAGATTTTCAGACAATCGGCACTTGAAGGTGGTAAGGTTGCCAGCCTTGCGCACCGGCCGCGTTTACCCCTCAAGAAATATTCCTGGTACTCATTTCCGTTAGAGGCTGAGTCGACCCCAGTGCCATAGTGCGACCGAAAGGATTATTATGACAATGAAAAATTCCAATAACACCATCTGGAATCGAACCCGCGACCTTCCGGTTTGTAGCGCAGTGCCTCAACCAACTGCGCCACCGCGACCCCCGAAACATATGTAGGGGCCTTTAATATACATTATACGTGTATCTTATGAAGTACATTTGGTGGTTGCAATGAAGATTTTACCTTTCATGTTTTGGAATACGCTGGAATGTTTAAAGGTTTTTAAGGCTCAAAAAAAGACACATCGGGAAGATCTTTAAATAAGACACACATCACTTCAGTTATTTCCACTCTCACACATAAAGTTAAAGCGTTAAAAATTTTATTGGACTGGAAGCAGCAAGATCCTCCGAAACGTCGTAAATATTTGCCAATCAACAAGCAACCATATCCCAGAAGAGTTAAATACGCATTAGCACTGCTGTAAGAATCTCACATACCAGCTACTGTCAAGGTCAGGCTGTTAGTGTTGATACCGCAATACATAGCAGACAGCATAACAATGCAACTGGTATTACATTTCTGGAGTTGTCAAAATTCTCGTACTGAAAAACGACGCAACATTTCGAGAAGTTGATTTGTTAGTGTCCTCAAGTTACAGGACAAGAAGGCACCAAGTTACAGTAGCCTATTTAACGCGCTCTGTCTTACATTGCTCCAAAACTGGAATCGTTGGTTCGAACATCGCAGGAGGCATAGATACACGCATTTTGTTACGTGGGTTGTGTACTAGGCAACGGCTTTAATAAAAGATGATTCCTACTAAATGCCTGACTGACTGACTGACTGATTGACTGACTGACTGACTAAATGAATGCGTGGAGCACAGTCCTACTCAAAAACCTAATACTTAGTTAGTCAAAAAATTCCTCGTATTTTATGGAAGCCAAGAGTTAATTACCGTGTTCACAAGAGGCCGCCTCTTATCCTTATCCTCAGCCAGAGGAATCCAGCCCACGCCCTCCCAACCGACTACTTTAAGATCAATTTTAATATCATCTTCCCATCTACACCTAGTTATATCAAATGATATCTTTCCCACAGGTCTCCCCACCAAACCCCTGTACGAACTACTCCTCTCCTACATACGTGCCACATGCCCTGCCCATCTCATTCTACTTGATGTGATAGCCCGGATACTATCTGCAGTAGTATTCAAACCGTGAAGCTCCTCAGCACGCAGTCTCCTCCAGTCTCCTGTTACTTCGTCTCTCTTAGTTCCAAACAACCTCCTCAGAACGTAGTCTGGCCTAACAGATATCTACAACCTCCTCAGAACGTAGTCTGGCCTAATAGATATCTACAAACAACCTCCTCAGAACGTAGTCTGGCCTAACAGATATCTACAACCTCCTCAGAACGTAGTCTGGCCTAACAGATATCTACAAACAACCTCCTCAGAACGTAGTCTGGCCTAGCAGATATCTACAAACAAGAATCAAATTCCTGACACTGGAAGGCTCAGGGCCTATTTGCTTACGCGAGTACAAGCTATAGGCCTATATGTCATAAGCACGTGTGTATGTATGAGTGTAAAAACGGACAGATATATGTACAGTCCACCCCGATTATTACGACATCGGTTTATGCGACAACCCGCCTACAGCGTCAGATATTCTTTGGTACCAATTAATTCCTCACTGTTAGCCATAATATTATACTACTCGGTTAGAACAACACTCGTTTATAACGACACAAAGTATTCCGTCCCTTTCATGATGTTACGACCGACTTAGACTTTATATATATAAGGGTGTGGTGGCGTAAATCAGTTTTTGAGCAGGGCGAGAAAAATAATATGTTAGGCCCTGGCTATTACTGAACTATTGTATGCAGGGAAAATTGTATTCACATATAATAGTACCTTCTGCCCTTCAATTATTAATGGAAACGACGAAACTCATAATTAAGGGTATGAATGAGGTCGAGTTGGTCTGTTTGAAATCGAAACATACACAATGTCTAAAAGGCGGACATGTGCCATTTTCACACTAACCGATGCAATCATAGCATAATGAAGTTATCTCGATTTTGTATAATGACCGGCTGTGACCAGGAATGCTCACTCCATTTCCATTTAGAATATCTGGGGTCCTCGCAGCCCCTAGCCCAGCAGGGCGATCGGCCCCCCCAGGTAGCCAGCCATAGCTGTATACATGAAGACAGACGTCTGGACCAGTTATTGGTTTTCTTATGACCCTACGGATGTGAACACCTTAACACAGGCGCAGTTTATATTTTGCGTTTTAACAATTCACATCTCAGTGTTAACTATAGATACCACCTAGTGTAACATAAAAAACTCTATTTTTGCCCCACGTTTTATTGTTTCGTATGAGTCTCAAATAAATGCCTAATATGTAATCATTAAGAGATTTGTGTTTATAATGAACACGAACTGTGTTTTCTGTGAAGTAGAAAATGAAGTTTTTATACTACTTAGATCAGCGGCTCCCAACCATTTATGTGTGCGATCCTAAAGTAGGAAATGGTATGTGACCCGCGATCCTACTATGGAAACGAGAACAGTCAGTGATATTTACTATAAACTAACTAAAGCCAATGCCTTTTCTTGGACACTACATAACATTGCCACTTATTAAAAAATATTAAATTTTTAATGTTACTTGTCAAATCCAATACTTTTGGGACAATGTTAAATACACAAAACATGCAAGAAACAAATCTTTATTTAAATAACCCATACATGTGTTGGTTAGACAAAGCAACTGCTTCTAATAAAAACCTTCTCGCGACCTTACGTCAGACCCCAGACGACCCTCATTTCGGTCGCGGCCTGAGGTTGGGAACCAATGAATTAGACGAACATCGGGCAATCAGTTGTCGGCCTCCAATCACGAATATTCGTGTTCGGTCCCAGGCCATTTCATGTGAGATTTGTGATGGACAAAGGAGAGAAACAACTTGTCTGAAGAGAGAGTGTGATAAGAGGGATTACAAGAGGATTGGATAAAAGAAGCTGCCATTCATGTTTTGGTAACGAATATGTTAAATACATAATGTTGAGCTGCAAGAAAAAAAAAAGCGGACAACAAAATTTTTGTGTGGATATTAACCTTTTAAAGCCTAGCGGTAACTTTACGTACCACCAGGTTTAATGTTAAAAAATTCTACGTGGTGCCCACATTGCGTTTACGTGTTCTGTACGGATCTCAAAACAAACAGCAACTTTTGCCTTATAAAACATTAAGGGACTGGTTTTTATAACCGAAGTGGAGAGTGTTTACAGCGCGGTACGCACTGAGTACTTATATAAAACAGATACGCTTCGTCTTTAAAGGGTTAATGAGGAATAAGAATATAGTAAAATGATAGATTCCACAAATAAGACATAAGTTATAAATTTAGTAAGATTCTTACAGCCAGTAAGGTGTAAATGACTAAATAAAGTACAAGAAATATAATAGCGTAAGCGCCGCCGTGACGATCTGGTGTTAATCCGTGAGCATTATAAGTAGACGAACGGCGCTGAGACCAAATATCGTTAAGTCTTCTCGGATGTTAAGCCATGTCAAATATTAAATATTTACCCACTTTTCGTAGGCACTACGCGTCACTATTTACCGGCCGACACAGCGTGACATCCCACTAGACGTGGGACTTTCGCACTGGACAAATTTCAAATAAATTACAGTATAAGAAAACTGATTCAGTTTTGCCCCATCATGGTACAAAAGAAACTTCAGTAGAAAATGATATAATGCAAGAACGCCTAATTGACTTGCTAAAAGCCACCTGTAGGGAAATCTGTTCACATCTAAGTGACGGAAATAATTATATTGGCTATCAGACATAATAAATTGTCTCTCTCCATCAGGCAAGATGTTGGTGAGGGGGGAAGGAAGCAGATCATTCATTTCACAACGCTGCGTTGTCTAACCTGCTTGCATGTACTGTCCGTGCTTAAAAAAACTAACAAGTCTCATCACCGAATCAATAAAAATATTTAATACAGAATGTCAGTTACGTCACTAGCATTTGCCACTTACATACGGCGTTACAGCATAGGTGCCACACTTATTTTTTTCCCCTGTTCAGGTCCTTAACCTTTTAAAGCCTGGCGGTAACTTTACATACGACCAGGTTTAACATTAAAAAATTCTACGTAGTGCCCACATTGTGTTTATGTGTTTTGTACGGATCTCAGAACAAACAGCAACTTTTGCCTTATAAAACATTAAGAGACTGGTTTTTGTAACCGAAGTGGAGAGTGTTTACAGCGCGGTAGGCACTGAGTCCTTATATAAAACAGATACGCTTCGTCTTTAAAGGGTTAAGATTTATTGGGAGCTGTTCTGATGTATCTTCCATATTCAAATCAGAATCAATCCTGAACCAGTGGAATCAAACATGCTTTCTCATTCTACTTTTGTAGGGTCAAATTTAATATTATCACCTTAACTACGCCAAAGTCCCGCAAACAATACCTTCCCCTCATATTTCCCCACCCAAATGTCGTGCATTTCCCTTTTTCCCTTTCGTGTCAGGTGTTCCATCCGTATCCTTTAGTTAACCATAAAATATTTGGTCAACAACAGAGCCCACGAATTATGATTCCTTATTATTTCTTTACCATCATCTTTGTTCATCTCTCTTATATCTCAATGTTGGCTTCAGCGTTTTGCATGTGTCGTTTTCCCATACGTGCTATATACCCTGCCCATTTTCAGTTCATGACCCTAAAATATTTTTTGAATAGGTCCTACAAATTATGAAACTTCTCATTCTGTCGTCATCATCCTGTTATTTCACCTCAGCTCTAAACGTTGCTTTCACCACTCCGTTCCCAAACACGCCCGCTAGACTCACGTTCTGCCATTACGATGAGAGGCCAAGTTTTACACATACACACATATGGAACAAAGCGGAAAACTACTGTTGTGTGCATTATACAAAATAAAACCTTTTTAAATGGGGAAAGGGGAAGGTAGGAATTTTCTGAACGTAATGGTAACTACTGCCTCTAAACCACGTTACTGAAGAAAAGATAGAAGTGACGTGAAGATCTCGTCTTCACGTCGTAAGGAGGGCGTAAGGAGCTACTGGACGACCGTAAAGATGCAACAAGTTACTGGAAGATTTTAAACACCAACGAATGCACAAAGAGTTTTTTCGTCAATTATAACACACTCCTACATGTTCCGACCCTGTTGGGTCATCTTCAGGGAGAAACTTTCCGTTGTCGTTACAGTAGGTTGCACTATACAAAACGGCGCAGTGCAGTCAACAACACATTCTCGCTTAACTGTATAGTGCAACCTAGTGTAACGACAACGGGAAGTTTCTCCCTGAAGATGACCCAGCAGTGTCGAAACAGGTAGCAGTGTGTTATAATTTACGAAAAAATTCTTTGCGCATTCGTTGGTGTTTAAAGTCTTTTGTATAATATAGTGCACGGATATGGAACACATTAAAGTTACTGCAAATTGGCAGA